>ML309561.1:8449-58551 GCA_005239505.1 Nicotiana paniculata
TACGGAGTTGGCAAGATTTCATTGAAGATGCATTCAAGCAATACAAGAATGAAGTTGAAACACAACTTAACAAAAAGATCAAAATGATAAGAACCGATAGGGGTGGCGAATATGAATCTCCTTTTGAACAAATATGTTTGGAAAATGGCATTATTCACCAAACAACTGCCCCGTACTCTCCTCAATCTAACGAAATTGCGGAAAGAAAGAATCGAACATTAAAGGAGATGATGAATGCATTGTTGATAAGTTCTGGTTTACCACAGAACTTGTGGGGGAAGCTATACTTACAGTAAACCGAATAACCAACCGTGTACCCCACAGTAAAACACAATCCATCCCGTACGAAAAATGGAAAGGAAGGAAACCCAGCTTGAAATTCAAAGTGTGGGGGTGTTTAGCTAAAGTACAGGTTCCTAAGCCTAAAAGGGTGAAGATAGGATAAAAAACGGTTGATTGTGTATTCATTGGATATGTAGCCAATAGTAAGGCATATCGTTTTCTGGTTCATAAATAAGAAAATCCTGAGATCCACGTTAATATGGTAATAGAATCAGATAATGCTGAATTCTTTGAAACTATTTATCCGTATAAAAAGGAAAGTGAATTGTCCTACCAAAAGTCAAAAAGACATCGGGAGGAAAAAACAGATGGTATGCCTAATGAGTAAAATCCGAGAAGAAGTAAACGCTAAAGGACATCTACTTCATTCAGTCCAGATTTTCTGACTTTCCTGCTAGAAAATGAACCTCGAACCTTCAAGGAAGCAATGTCTTCCTCAGAAGCACAATATTGGAAAGAGGATGTCAATAGTGAAATAGAATCCATATTGAGCAAACAAAATTGGGAATTGGTTGATCTTCCTCCAGGTAACAAAACTTTGCGTTCTAAATGGATTTTCAAGAAGAAAATGAAAGACGATGGTACTATTGAAAAATACAAGGCAAGACTTGTTGTCAAAGGATTTAGACAGCGAGAAGGTCTTGACTATTTTGACACATACTCGCCGGTAACAAGAATTACATCCATTCGGANTAAGCACCCAGGTAATGGTATGCGAAATTTGACCAAACAATATTGTCAAATGGATTTAAGATTAATGAATGTGATAAATTTGCTTACTTTAAGAACATTCCAAATCATATAGTCATTGTTTTCTTATATGTTGATGATATGCTAATAATGAGCAAAGACATTGCCGACATTCAAGCTACTAAGCGTATGCTTGCTAGTAAGTTTGATATGAAAGACTTAGGAGTTGCCAATGTAATTCTAGGAATTAAAATCCAGAGGACTCCTCAGGGTCTGGCTTTGTCTCAATCACATTACGTGAAAATGGTACTTGAAAAATTCAAACACTTGGAATTTAGAAGTGCAAAAACTCCAATTGACTTAAACCATTATCTTGTAAAGAATAAAGGTGAAAGTACGTCTCAATTGGATTATGCTCGTGTATTGGGAAGCTTAATGTATATCATGAATTGTACACGTCCTGATATAGCTTGTGCAATAAGTAAACTTAGTCGATTCACAAATAATCCCAACAAACATCACTGGGTGGCAATGAAACGAGTTCTGGGATATTTGGAATATACCCAAGATTACGCTTTGCACTACAATAAATATCCTGCGGTTATCGAAGGATATAGTGATGCAAATTGGATAACCGGCTCAACAGAAACAAAGTCCACTAATATATTTTTACTGTTGGCGGAGGAGCAGTATCTTGGAAGTCTTCCAAACAGACGTGTATCACTCGCTCTACAATGGAGTCGGAGTTTATAGCTTTGGATAAGGCCGGCGAAGAAGCTGAATGGCTTCGAAATTTCTTAGAAGACATTCGATTTTGGCCAAAACCTTTGGCTCCTATATGCATACATAGTGATAGTGAGGCTGCAATAGGACGGGCAGGAAGCATTATGTATAACGGAAAGTCTCGTCATATACGACGAAGACATAAAACCGTTAGACAACTACTCTCTAGTGGAATTATCACTATTGATTATGTAAGATCAAAGGATAATGTGTCGGATCCGCTTACAAAAGGCCTAACTAGAGAGGGAGTTGAGAAATCATCTAAGGGAATGGGAATATTGCCGAGGAAAAGTCATCATAGCGGTAACTCTACCTAGAATTTTGGTTATTCCGAGATCTAGGTTCAAGGAGAAATTGTGATTGACCGGTTCAACATTGTCAAAGTAAAATATTTGGTCTCTTCTCGTGATGAAGACAATTTTCAATAACAAGGATAGAACTTTACACGTTCTTTAATGATTACCTAAGTTTGATGTGGTGATAATCTAAAGGATTACACGTTTAGGAATCACCTATGTAAGTGTGAAGTGGAAGCCGCTTCAATAGAATTCTGTAAGGCCAATTCTCTACGCACTTATAAAACCAGGTGGTGTTCATGGCTGAAACGAACACAACAATGAGAACCAAAAGACGGTTAAGGGTTGGTTGTGTGACATATGGTTGTCTAGGTATACACTAAAGTTCGACGGTTCAAAGATATCAAATCTACCGATTGACCGAGTATATCCGACATATGTTCACTACGGAAAGTTCAAAGGGAAACCTACTTATCCAGATGCAATTAATCCTTACTTGCAAATCACACAGCGTCCATCTATGATCATTCTTGTTNCGGATTTGGATTTGAATTTGGATTTGAATTTGTCAAATGATCGATAGATAAGATTATTTTTGGACAAAATGTATTTAATTAATTAGTTAAGAATTAATTAAATGCCAGTCAGTTCATTAACGAAATTGACTGAAACGTATAATCCAAACGCTGCCTTTCCCTTCTGAACATACACCTCTTCACATTACACTGCCTATAAATTCCGAGGCATGACTTCCTTTTCACTCACTGAAAAAAATTCAGAATTTTTTTCTGAAAATATACTGCATTCGATTCACAGTCTCTCTCTCAAAATCGTAAGTGTGATTTTGCTCCGTTCTTTGAGTTCGTTGGTATCCTGCAACTAGTATTGCCACTGTTGCAGGAAGGTTTATTCCGTTTCATCCTGGGAGGATTTAATCCATTACCTTGGCAACTTGTGAGGGGGTTAAAATTCCTTAAGGACGCACAAGGAAATTGTGGACTCGAAATATTTCATATCGTCTACTAATTTTCTATTTGTTCTAACAATTTGTTTTAACACAGTATCCACAACACAACTTTAATTCACTATACAGTTAATTAGTCAAACGTTCTGTTTTTAATCTTTCTTTTTTTTGTGGGGGCAACTCATTCCTCTTACCTTTTCGAAAAGAGGCAAACAATAACTTCAAATCTGAGTAAAAGGAATGTTGGAGTTCGGAAAAAGAAAAATAAAGTGAGTGTTTGAAAATGACGTCCAAAGGACCAACATTTCCACGATTCGATATTTCAATTCTCGCTTGGTATTTCAGAAATAGAAAATTCTCGATTGGCTTTTTGGTCCAGAAGATCTAAAGAAAGAGAAAAAAGAGAGAAGAATGTAAATGAAATATGTTGTTCCTTGTTCTAACAGTAATTAAGGTGCATTTACAATTTTTTAGGGAAAAAGTTCATACAACTCCTGTACTATTTGAAATTATTTAATTTCGTCCATACCTTTGGTCAATTCATATTTTTTTGTAATTACAAATCGTCTCGTATTTAGCCTTATCACTAATCAAGCTTCAACATGAAATGAAGGACTCCATTTAACCTTGTTTGAGGAAACATATTTATATTTATCACTCAACTTGTGATGGAAATTTAAAATTAGCCTCAGGTTGAAGCTCCGTTAATATCAAGAGTAAAATTGAGACTTTTTTTATGGAGGGAGTAATATTAGACCAATATTCTTAAAATGTGGCAACATTACTATTTCGAATAATTTAAGGATTAACTTGACGATTTTTTTCTTTTATTTCCATGTCAGCTAAATAGGAAATATATGATTAACTAATCATGTTGTAATTATTGAAAATGAAAATTGTAATAGCATAATAATTATGTAATGACGATTGAATGTGAAATGGTATAATATAATAAGGAGAATGGCCTCCTGCTACTTAAACTTGTAGGGCTTTTGAAAGCCGATATATCAACTTAGAACTTTTCCATTTTTTAAACACTTAAACTCGTGAAACCCATAACCAATAAACACATTTTACCCTTGACCATCTGCGCGTGTATTACACATTAGCTAACGTGTGACCCAATTGTAATGTGACACGTCAGAGTCGCGAAAATAAACCCCCACCGATGGGTGTCCCCCTCTTTTAATTCCCAATTTCATTGCCAGCCGTTATTTACAAATAATTTTTCTCTCTTCAATTCCCAAAATACTCACCGCCACCAACAACACCACCAAAAACTCGCCACCACCAACAATTAATATTCTTGAAATGACATCGGTTCCATTTTGGTGGTCGTGGTTAAAAGTGATAACTGTGAAGAGCCAGAGAAGTAGGGATACAAATGAGTTTTTCTTCTTCATCATGTTTGTGGGAATGAAAATTGAGGTGAGCTTTAATGAATTTTGAGCTCGAGAGAAGAGAGCACCACTGCTTTGATGCGCACCTGAATTGGTCGATACACTTAGCCGACAACAGGGTAAGTATGTCAAATATGATTTCTTGGTAGTTTTTCAGCATTGCTCATTGCTATGATTGGGGATTTGGAATTGGACTGCGGTTGTTGAGAGGTGGTGTTTTATGAGTTCTTTCCAATGGTGGAACAATGGCGGACGCTACAAGGGTGATATCTGCTACTGCTTTTTGTTGCTAGTTTTTTTTACTCGTCGTCGTTGCTGATTTACAGTCTCCGGCCACTATTGACTTCAACTGGCCTGTTGAAATTATACTCCAAGCATAGAGGATTGCAAACAAATGATAAAGAAAGTGGACATTGATGGAGATGGAATGGTGAATTTTGCTGAGTTTAAGCAGATGATGAGCGGGAGTAGTTTTGCTGCTTTGGTTTTGCTGGGCGTTGGGAAATGGGCTCTCACGCTCCTAAATGTCGTGAGACTCACGCACACAGCTGACTAGGACCAACTGACACCACATGGGATGGTTCAACGGTCAAATGTGTTTATTAGTTATGGGTTTCACGAGTTTGAGTGTTCAAATGGAAAACTCACAAGTTGGTGTATCAGTTTTCAAAAGCCATGCAAGTTTAAGTGGCCAGGAAGCCATTTAAGTAGTCAATTTTGTTAGCATGAGAAATATTTTTTCCGGAACAACCAGTTATGTGTGAGGCCACCGTTTTGGTAATTTTTCTACTGTTGAAAATGCCGCGTTACATATTAATTATATACTGACTTTTATTAATTGGATCGAGGGTTGTTTTTGGGTTTGAATTGTCCTAAGATTATGAAAATTATTCACCTAAACTAGTTAGGACATGTTATTCAATATTTTTGATAGATTGAAGCCATTTGACGCCTTTTGGTTGGTGTTCTAGACTTTGCAACGTTGGGGAACTTCCCGTTAGCGAGGTAAGTGAGATTTTAAGCTTTGATGCTAGATTTTCAAAGATTTGTTTGAAAGTATGTTTTGTATGCCTGGTTCATGTGTTGGGAAGATTGTATGCTTGGCATAATCGGTGGTCTTTTACCAGCCGAAAATATATATTATTTTTTAGAAAAGCTAAAATTATTTAATAAGTGATTTGTGATGTGTCGTAATCTCATGCTATGACGTTGGGGCATAAAAATTATTTCTTTGTTGCCATAATATACTTGTGGCATTGTGTATGCCACTGTGGCATATTTGGAGCACTGTGTATGCTATTGTGGACTCGTCAAAGTGTTCAGTTAATTTCTTTCACTGACATTTATGGTAAGTCCTTAGTATGGTTTGTGCTGAGATATGTAACGTTGTTGTCGAATAATTTTTTGAACCTTATGGAGTAATTATATGGTGAAATAACGTCTGTGCATATTATTTCTATGCTCGTTGTGTATTTGTATTTTTAACACTTGTTCCAGAGGTATTCAAAATGGCAGGTCAAGCATCTTACTGGGTAATATTTATGTATAACTCACTCCTTTCCTAGAGGAGACTAGTGGCTGGGAGTACGTGAGCGGATTCTATTGCTGAGGTGAGCCACCACATTGTTCGTGAAGGCTGTTTTTCAGCTTTACCTATTTTTTTCTTTTGGGATTTACATGCCCTACAACCAAACTCATGTAACTTTAGATGCTCCATGTTCTTAGTATGGAATTTCGGTTAGAGAATTATTACTTGAGTGTTCGTTAGATTTTGTAAATAAGTTATGATTTTAGTTGGATAATTATTTTAATGCGTTTGGACTTGTACGTATTTCTCTCAGTGCTTATATAAAAGGTTAAGAGTGCAGAAATTAGTTCACCTAGCGAGTGATGCTAGCTCGGTGCCAGTCACGTCTAGGGGTAATTTGGGACGTGACAGGGTCCCTCTAAATTGACCAACTCATGCAGACCGCCAAACTCAAAAGTATTTTCACAAAGCATCTGTACAGCTCCATACCAAAGGAACCGATAATTTCTATTACTATGTTGATTTAAACCACCGCTAAGTAAACCCAACTTCTTTAAAGTTCTCTTGACCTACCTTCTAGGCATCACTCGTCTTCACCATATGTTGTGGCCCTCAATTAGAGCTCATTACAAGTGGTCCCCAACATGAAACTACATTGTCCTAAAATTCATAGGCCACTTATTGCCTTATCATGCACCCAAAGTACCTCAAACAGAAATGCTCGCCCAAAGAGGCCTTCATTTAGTTTGAAGTTGCTTTTTTTTATCTCTCCAATACTGCAATGTAGAATCTATTAAGATTTAGAAATAAATCAAGTCTCGGCACAATCCAATACAAATGTTAAATCTTATTCACACACAAATTCGAAAATTTTTATATATCACATATGAATTTTGAGCCTATTAAGACATTCTCCAAAGTCATCCACTTTGCAATAACTTTGATGCACAACCAACATGCGTCGAGTGACTTGCGCTCCATTAGCACAACAATACTTTAAGATGCAATATTATCCTTAAGCGACCAAGTAAATCATTTGTCCTTGCGCACCATCTCCACAACGAATATCAAACCCGAGTCAATCCACAACCTTCATATACCAATAAAGCATATCATGTCATGTATCCAGCAAATCCCGTGCTTGTATTATCTTCGAAGTCATCATCTTCAAGTCATAACTGATCCACAAGTGTGTCTTAGTCCAAAAATATAATAATATGCGTCCAAATGACTCAATCGTCGATTGTATACTCCAATAATTGGCTTGAAGCCACGAAACACAACATCTAATAAATCATTTCTTCTCAACTTTCATGGTCTCGTATTGTTATTCAACGGAATTCCAACTCTTATAGTACTGGTCAAAGCACACTCCAAATTATCTATCAATGCTTACTAATCCTCATGGAGGTCTTGCCAACTTTCTCAACCGATTCGAACTCTAATCATAGCTCATGAATTCTACAGGATAGAAGGAAAAGTTTTCATAGATACCTAATAAGAACAATAAAACCCCTACCCTTCTCGCAAGAGATAACTCACCTGATAGCCTTAAATCGACATCTTTCTGTATCTAACCATGATCACAACAATTATGCATTCAATCAATCTTCCCGAGTCTAGACTCATCAACAAGATATAAGAATCCACTTCATCCCACAATGAACAACTGCAAAATGCATCAGCACATTCACAGCTAAAAGTTGTATTGTACATCACGACGATACTTAAGCATCTATATTCCCTTCTACATCTCAACATAATCCTTTTCCTCACATCCAAACCTTCTAAGTGTAAGTCTCTGTCACACAATACTATCATATAAGTACCACTCGCTGAGCTATCGATCCCACTCCTAGGGACACTACTGGACATAAGAGTCCAAAGGCATAGACTCACACAACCGAATCTGCTGAGCCCAAGATGCAGTCTAAGCATGTCCTCAAGTCCACGAAATTAGTCTACCTTCACAATACAGAAATACATCTCGTACCTTATCCAGAACATCACAAGTCGTCGGGGGGCGACTGATACCGAGTGTCCAACATCACATAAGATTGAATGGAAAGAAATCGAATATACATGCTTCAAGTTGAATCAAGGTCGCACGATAAGGAAAGAAATAAGTTGAATTTTCCTAGATGCCTTGTAGCCTCTCAAAGATAGGTTTTGATCTCATCATACTGACCCACAAGACTCTACTAGAAACTTGCTCATAACTCGTAGAACTTATGAACCAAGGACTCTGATACTAACTTGTTATGACCCAAAATCCCACCTAGTCGTGATGGCTCCTAACCCTAACATGATAGGTAATCCAAACAATGACTAATATAAATCAAATGAAATGTTCATCAATACCAATAAATAAGAAGGTGATAATCCATACAATTACCCCAAGGATTGGTAGTACAATTCAGAGCCACTAAGAATTAAAGTTACAATGCCAGTACAAAAAAAATACAATATATGTTTCAATATATATATATGGAAGTACAAATCCTAAACTACCACGAACAAGTGGTAGCTTATATCTGGAATGTTGGGGCATCTTCAATGTTGTCTTTTTCCATCCACAATAGATCATCTCCAAGTTCTGCACGCAAGATGCAGAAGTCTTGTATGAGTACAACCGACCCTATATACCTAATAAGTATTAAAAATAATCTTGGTAAATTTGTGACAATGTTTTAAATCTGATATACTCACTACTTAATTTATACAATTCAATAACATATACATGTACATATCAACAGTACCACAATCTAAGCATGAAGTACATATAAGTTCATTAGTGCACATAGAGAAGATATGCATAAATATTTAATAACTATCAACAAAATTGTATAAAAAGAAGATATGCATAAATACACAAGACAAGTTACACGAACTAACATATAAAGAAGATATATAGCGTAAATCGGTTCATCAAGTAAAACAGCATATAGAGAAGATATGCATAAAAACATGTATACATTACAGAGCTAGCATAGAGAAGATATGCGGTAAAAATCATGTACACATTCAAGGTTTTTTCACATAGAGAAGATACACAAAGCTCAACAACTGATCAATTTTCCCATAATATGCGTCAATCAAAAACCCGTCGAATTCTCACAACCTACGTATCGCCATCAAGAGAGAAACATTAGAGGGTGACTAAGGATATGGATCCTTATTCACACACTGCACGAACAACTCACATGCTATATAGTAATCAGCATATGAAAAACTCACGTGCCATAGTAAGTGAAGTTCTCACAATAAACAGAGAATAATTAGGTGAGATTTAGTCACCGTGGTGAGAAGAATTCCAACAAATGAAAAAATCTAAACTCTAGGCTTTCTTAACCATATCTAGAATTCTTTACATAATTAGTTGATAATTTATTGTATTTTCATTATTTGTAATTAGTTAGTTTAAACAAAAAATATTATTATTTGAATATTTTGGAGAATTGATTTGCTTGAACTCTTGTGATGAATTAAATTGTGATTGATAGGTTAATTCTTTATGGAATTTGGATGTGGACACTTAAAGCAAATTATATTTACGATGATTGCTAATCTGTTTGATAGGCCTAGTTGAGCATGATCAAGCAACATATGCTAATAGTAGGTGATTAATAATGCTATTTTATGTAAAGTAAATGAGGAGGTTTCATGGAGAGAAGTTGACTGTATACTCCAATTTTAAAGTAGACATCTTGAATAAGATGTATGAAGAATACAAGAATGATAAGTCGGATAGTAAGTGGTCCATAGTAATAATTCGCAAAAAATGATCTTGGTATGTTTGTGTGCACTTGGTTCGACTTGCAAAATGGACCTGGGCACTATTTTAGGCACGGACTGAACACTTCGGGGATTTTTCCTTACCTCTTTCCTTTTATTTCTATCATGAGAAAATGTAGCAATTTAAGTGTGGGGTATGAGTTGTATATAATTATTTTTGTGTGTGTTTTATTTATTATTTTTAAAAAAGCAAAAACTTCAAAAATAAGTCTTTAATTTTAAAGGTATAGTCAGGGCGATTCTGAGGTGATTTTTCTTGCAGTTCCTCCTATGGCCTCGCCGGCCGCTGGCCAACCTCCAATGAAGGTTGTTCAGTCATCTATCGGGAGGTTGTTCGGTCATCTATCGATCCCACACAGTCCCTCCCAACATCCACAAACCCTACAATGATCCCAAACTATGCAAATCTCCTAAAACCTCAAGCATTAGATGCTCCCATGAAAATTACCCATGTAAACCTAAAACACGTAGAGTATTAACATGGCGAGCCTATTGTTTGATGGAAGAAGATTGAAGTTAATCAGTCCATTGCTCAATAGGGATTAAAATTAGCAGTGCCGAGCAAGTTCTCGTATGGAAAGCCTGTAATTCAAGAGTTGAGGAAGGTAATATCCCATTCAATGCTAGTTGAAATGGCAATGTTCGATTGGATTGGTTGAAGATACACATGTCCTTATTAAACTATCATTGATGGAAGACTATATTCACCTGTTATCCAAGCTTTCCTTTTACTTGAAGTCCCAAGGTGACTTATGGAAGATGCGATAAAACAAGTGGAATCTATGGTGGAAGTCAGAATAAGAGACTCATATAGCAATTGCGTGGATTTCATTCTTAGACTTGCCTCCTAGTTTTTTGGTAAGGAATTTGTGATCTCTCTAGCTAATGCAGTTGGTAAGCCATTACATGTTGATTTGGCCACTCAAAATGTCACACGAACTAGTTGTGCTAAGGTTAAAGTAGAAGTGAATTCATTAGCTACATTGCCCCAAAGAATTAAGATTGTCGAAGAAGAGGATGAAAATGGTCCTGAGGAATCAAAGTGGGTAAAAATTAAATATGACTACATGCCCAAACATTGTAAAACATGTAAGAAGCAAGGTCACAATGAGAGTGAATGCCGAATTATTCATCCAGAGTTACACATAAAGTTTAATGAAGATGGTGGAGAACAAAGTAAGGAGAGGGCTGATGTTATGCAAGGAGATGTTATTGGTACACCTGCAGCTTCGACTAAAGCTTTAACAAGTGGAAAAGTACTGGGAAAACCTATACCAAATACTGCCAAAAAAGGTGGATGCAAAGTAGGAAGAACAAATACCAATGAGACAGTAGAGGTTATATTATTGACAATTTTGGGAATAATACTGCTGAGATAAATCATGAGAACAAGGAGTCAAAAGGAAAGGAGAATCTGGCAACAATGGCGCTACTGAGAAACAACTGTCAAATGTACAGATGCAAACTAGTAACAAGTTTGCATTACTGGAGGAGGGTGAGACTGAAATACACAAACAAATAAAGAAAGAAGCTGTGAAGAATATATTATGCATTGAGAAGGTTGAGGAAAGGGAGGCAGCAGATTCAACTCCTAGTTCTATTGGGAAAGCTACTGGAAAAGCTACTCCTAAGAAGATTGGGATTCAAATTGCAGATAAAGAAGTTCCTAATCCTAGCGAGACTGGGATTGATGAGGCAATAAAAAGTATTCAACAATTGAATGGGTTCATAGGAGATTTAGGGCAAGTAAGGAGAAGTATAGGGAACTCAATGTCACTATTAATCATTCCTGCCATGAGATTCTATCGCAAACATATGATGATTTCAAGGACAATGGTGTAAACAATGAAGTAAGTTCTGATAGAGAATTATGGAGTGATGAATTAGAGAATATGGAGGATACTACAACTACAAAATATAGTCCAAGTATCAAGGAGGAAATATGCAACATGCATGAGCAAAAGGCATGAGCAAAAGGCAGACTATTTAAGCCTTAATGCTATAGTAAAACCTAAGGGTTCACAACTAGGGTTGAAGTTGTTGAAGGGAATACTAAACTACCAGCTAATTTATCACTTGGAGCAGGTAAAGGATCACATGAAGAGGCTATTTATATTGAGGGATCAGTAGGGGAGGCTTCAGCTAAGAAGAACGCTAATGGTACAATAAACCCTAGTTGTACTGTCTAGTTGTTGGATAATGCTGGAAGTGATTCGGTGGAGCTTTTAGGTGGTGTTCAACTTGGGGGGTGTTCAAGATAAGGTACTAGACCATACAATGAGGTCATATCATCAAACAAATGTAATCAAGATGTCAAAAGGCAATGAAACAGTACCTTATGAGTTGCTTGCTACAGTGAACCCTAATTTGGGTGATGTCTACAATTTTCAGTTCAAGGCAATACAAGAGGAAATGAGAGCCAGTGAATTGGGTGATGGGGTTTTCAAGGAGACTAAATCGTAGGCACATGATCAAACTAAATTTGCTACTAAGGCAGGTGCATTTGGAACTGGGCAGAGTAACAATGCCATTCATATTGCTGCTCCTACAGTTGATGATCCTAGGACTTTAGTTGTGAAAACATTCAGTGTTACCAGTGGTATATTGGCTAAGGGCCTTCTCATTAACAACAGGGGTCAAAGGGAGCTGGGAATGATAACTAAAAACTATGAACCAATTCCTTTGGCTCTTCAGGTGGTAGGTGATGACAAAGGTGAACAAGAAGACTTAGGTAAGGATATTGAAGAAGGTCAATGGATGCCAATATTCAAAAGGTAGATAGGGATGGATACATCTCAATAAGGTGTGTTGACATTAAAAAATCAACTTGAAAACATGCAAGGAAACAAAAGGAAAAGACACTACATGTAAGGGTGTAACCAAAGAGAAGTGGGATTTTTATAACCAAATAATCCTATGGATAATTCTCTAATTTGGAAGGTGAGATTTATTAACACACAAAAATCTTTAACTAGGTTGCTTAACCTTCACAGAAAGTACAACTTTTATTTGATTGGATTGATGGAGCCTTGGAAAAATATTAACAAGCTGGAGGAATATAGAATAAAGCTAGGGATTCATGCCGCCTATGAAAATATGAATTTAAAGATATGGGCGTTTGTTGATGAAGATATTGATGTGGACATTATTATGGATATGGAACAACAAATGACTTTAAAGTTGTTTCATAGAATCCCAAGATAAGAATTGATAGTGACACTTGTATATGCCAAATGTGATGCTGTGGAGAGAATTTAACTATGGGATTCTATGTATTACCTTGTTTCCGACATTGAATCACCTTGGGTAGTTGGTGGTAATTTTAATGTTATTCTATTTGAAGAGGCGAACTATGGTGGCCTTCCTGTTTATCTAAGTGGAGTAGCATATTTTGCACATTGTGTGGACACTTGTGCATTCTATGATCTTGTTTTAAAGGGAGTCTATATACTTGGTGGAATGTGAGGTCATATATGGACTGTATATTTAAAAGACTTGACATGTACTTGGATAATCAATAGTTTCAATATTTGTTTCTAGCTTTGGAGGTTGAGCACTTGATCAAGTATGGTTCAGACCATGCTCCTCTACTATTATCTTGCAATGATGACACTGTCCAAGTTAAGAGGCCATTCAAGTTCCTTAGCTTTTGGACAAAACATGATACTTTCCTGAGGGTTGTTCAGGAGAATTGGCACACTGATAGTATGTGTAATCCTTTCATCTTGTTTTGAAACAAGATGAAGAATGTAAATAAGGTATTGGCAGCTTGGAGCAAAGAGACATTTGGGGATATATTTAAACAGAATGCAGCTCTGGAAGATGTTATAAAGGTGCATGAAATTGAGTTTGAGCTTCATTCAACAACTCAAAATAGAGCTAAATTACATAAGATGGAGGCAAATCTCACTAGATACTACCATCTAGAAGAAGAATTCTAAAGGAAAAATAATGTTAGGAAGTGGTTCAAGTATGGTAAGAGAAATACCAAATTCTTTCATGCTCATGTTAGAGGAAAAATGAAGAAACTGCAGGTGTCTAGAATCCTGAACAACAATGGTAACTGGATTGAATCACATGAGGAGATGACTAAGGAAGTTGTGGAGTTCTTTCAAGCTCAATTCACTTAGGATAGGACACCAACAACCTTTGACATAATCAGTCATGTACCAAAGATGATCTCTGAGGAACAAAAGGATAGAATGTGGGAAGAACCAACAATGGAGGAGGTCAAGGCTGCTATATTTGGTCTAAATAGGGACATTGCAAGTGGTTCAGATGGATTGACTAGGCATTTTTATCATATTGCATGGGAGATCATTAGTGAAGATGCGTTGAACATGGCGAGGGCTTTCTTTTGTGGTGTTGAGCTTCCAAAATTCATCACACATACAAATCTTGTATTGCTTCCTAAGAAGAAGAATGTAGCAAATTTTTATGATATGATGCCAATCAGTTGGAGTAATTTCTCAAACGATATCATATGAAGGGTGATTCATGAAATCTTAGTTGATCTATTACCTATTTTTGTATCTCCCTAATCAAGCCGGCTTTGTAAAGAGTAGGAGTATCGTGGAGAACATTCTCTTAACACAGGAGATAGTGATTGATATAAGGGCAAGAGGTAAACCATCCAATGTGGTGATAAAATTGGATATGGCCAAGGCCTATGATAGGGTCTCATGGATGTTTTTGACTGAAGTATTAAAGCATATGAGATTTGGTGATGTGTTTATTGATATGATCTTCATATGATTTTCAAACAATTGGTATTTAGTACTTTTAAATGGGCAAGCAAATGGATTCTTTAGATCATCAAGGGGTGTAAATCAAGAGGATGCTTTATCTCCCACATTGTTTATACATGCTGCAAAAGTTCTTGGGAGAGCTTTGTATGCATTTTTTGATAACCCTAACTTTATAGGGTTTGGAATGCCAAAATGGAGTCAGAATATCAACTATATCTCATATACTTTTGACATAATTATCTTTATCTCTTCACATTATGGAGAAATCCGGCTGATCATGAATGTATTGGAGGAGTATGAAGCATCCTCAGGTCAGAAGGTTAATAAAGAGAAATCAGCATTCCATGTGCATGAAAGGGCTCCTGCAGATGAAGTCAATATTGTGCATCTTACCACTGAATTTCAGAGACACTCATTCTCTTTCACCTACTTAGGCTACCTAGTATCCTATAGTAGAAGGCATAAGGGATTCTATAAGGATATAATATTCAAAGTTCAACAAAGATTACGATCCTGGAAGGGCAAATTATTATATATATGGGGAAGGGCAGTTTTGATCTCACATGTACTGGAAAGCATGCCCATTCACTTATTGTCTGTTGTGAATCCACATGCATATGTAATTGCTGAGCTACACATGATGTTTGCTAGGTTCTACTGGAGTAATCCAGGAAATGCTAGGGCAAGCCATTGGGCTTCATGGGATTTTTTGTGTCTTCCTAAAGATGAGGGTGGTGCTGGATTCAGATCCCTTCACGATGTGTCTAAAGCTCTATTTGCAAAGCTAATGGTGGAACTATAGAACTAAAGATACATTATGGACTACATTCATGAGAAACAAGTATACAAGAAGATCAATGAAGTATTGGTTCCTAGGAGAGATGGATCACATGTATGGAAGAATATGCTTCAAATGAGAGATCAAATAGAGCATCAACTTTGGTGGCAATTGGAAAGTGGAAATTCTTACTTCTGGTATGACAGTTGTACTGTACTTGGAGCTCTTCATCATGTTTCAGGTCCAGATCATTGGTGTGATGAATTCATAATACATGTGGATGGGTTTGTGTAGAATGGAGCATGGAATGAGGCTATGTTGACAGATCTGTTGCCAGAGAAGTTATCTGATCATGTTATGGAAACCATTACACCACCTTCAGGTTACAATATGAATTACAAGCCATGGTGGAAACTGGAAACCAAAGGTAAGTTCTTATTAAAGTCACCGTGTCAGTACAAAAGGAAAAGACGATAAGAAAGCAAAATGTACAAGTTTATTTGGGTCAAGGGGTTGCCATTTAAAGTCAGCTTCTTCATGTGGAGGTTGTGGAAATCAAAGCTACCCTTGGATGACTTCTTTTTAAGGCTGGGATACTTCAGAACCTCAAGATACCGGTGTTGTAGACATCCTAAGGAAGAAACACTGTCACATGTTTTCCTAAAGTCTCCAGTAGCTAAATTCATTCGGAAGTACTTTGGTGCTCCTACAGAGATTAATATAGAAGGGAAATAACTCGTAAAAATTGTCAATGTATGGTGGAGAAGGCCAGTGAATGTAAACTTGAAGCTAGTGTATCATGCCATGCCCTTGCTTGATTGTATGACATTGGTGGAAGAGGAGGAACTCAAGTATGCATGGGAAAAATATGTCCATTAACATGTTGATTTTTCAAATATCAACCTCCATTATGTTGTTAAAGGTAAGAAGGCCAAATTTCTCAGGATTTACAACTAACTGGCCAGATTTACATGATAGTTATTGCACCATATTCCTAAATTGAAGTATACTAGAGTGCTGTGGCACTTGCCACCTGTGGGGTGGATCAAGTGCAATACAGATGGGTCATATAGAGGAGACAAGGGTGGAGCTTCATATGCTTTTTGTATAAGGGATTAAATAGGGGATCTCATATATGCCCAGGCAGATTCAATTGGGATGCAACTAATAATATAACTAAGCTCAGGATATTCTGGAGGCTTTAAGATACTTGATGCAACTACAGTTTCCTCCATGCTTATTAGAATCTGATTCCTTGCTAATGCATAAAGTTCTGGAGGAAGTTTGGGAGCCACCTTGGAGCATAGCTCCTCAGGTGGAGGAAATTAAGACTTAAATGAATAGGGGTGTGTTCCAGGTTAGACATGTACTTGTTACGACCCAAATTTCCCTCCGTTGGGTATCGTGATGGCACCTGGTCATAAGGACTAGGTAAGACTAATACTCATGGAATAGAAACAATAATAAGCAAACAAAAAATTAAATATTTTTCTGAAATGAAGAATTCCTTTATATAATGCATATTCCCAAAATCCGGTAGTACAAGTCATAAGATCTAGAAAGTTACTACAACTTCTAAATACAACTGTCCGGAAGTAAGTAAAGCAACATAAATACAGAATAGGAAGGTGACTCTGAAGCCTACGAACGCGAAGATAGGTTTACCTTGTGTCTCCTCAGCAATAACCCGCACAACTACTAACGATCGATACATGGATTTGCACAAAAATGTGCAGAAGTGTAGACTGAGCACACCACAACAGTGCCCAGTAAGTATGAAGACTAACCTCAGTGAAGTAGTGACGGGGACTAGTCAAGACATCTACTGGTCTAATAAATTAACAAGCATAAATGTAGGAATGACAGGGCATGACACCTATCTAATGACTGCCCAATATAGTTAACAACATAACAATTACAATGCGAAAGGAAATACAACAATTAACGGCGGAACATCACAATCGTACACATAATTGATGGACGGGAAAACAACCCAAGTCCAGAAATCACAACACAATAAGGACAAGTAGTAACTCAACACTGCATTAGTTTCCACACCAGGCCTTAGCGACAAATACCATTAAAATGGTCAAAATATTCGAGTGTAAATTTTACCCGCAAGTTTCTATATTGAAATCTTTAAGGTAATATCTTTTTTTTAAGGGAAAAATCTTTTGAAATATAATTTTCCGAAGAGATGTCTCTCAGACATAGTTTTCTTCAAGATAAAAGCTTTTCAATTATATTTTTCCAAAGGAAGTGTCCTTTAGACATAGTTTTCTTCAACATAAACATTTTTCAAATATTCTTTTCCAAAAGGATATCCTTCAACATAATTTTATTTAACATAAGCATTTTCAAATATTCTTTTCCAAAGGGATATCCTTCAACATAATTTTATTTAACATAAGCATTTTCAAATATTCTTTTCCAAAGGGATATCCTTCAACATAGTTTTATTTAACATGAACATTTTTCAAATATTCTATTTTTCCAAAGAAATGTCCTTCAAACATAGTTTTATTCAAGGTAATTATTTTTCAAATTGGACTTTCCAAATAATATTGTCTTTTAAACATAATTCCTTTGATAAAGCCTACAGGGATCCCGTCCCGTAGTTCCGAATTTATCACACTATACAGAGGATCTTTCGGAATACGTCCGTAGTCCCAAAATAATATGCAGTGCTGGGGGATCTCGCGGAATACGTCCGTAGTCCCAACGTAAATATGCAGTGCTAGGGGATCTCCCGGAATACGTCCATAGTACCAAAGTAAATATGAAGTATATGGTGGATCTCCCAGAATACGTCTCTAGTCCGCAATTTAAATATGCAGTACATGGGGTATCTCCAGAATATGTCCGTAGTCCCCAATTTAAATATGCAGTGCAACAACCAAAGACAACAATTATAGCATGACAGAAAACTCGTACATCACCATATCAAATACAAAGCAACCATGACAATGACACAAGATACGGAAAATAAATCAATACAAGAACTTCAATTCACAAAGAAACAGTAGAACATCATTCACAAGGAATAATCACGGCACAAAATACTAAGTGTAAAGAGAACAACTTGACCAGGGAAAAACAAGACACACAACAAATCCACAAATTCAAGTCAACAATAAGAAGACAACACTAGTCAAATAATTCCAAGTAAGGACAAGTCGACTAAGATATAAGTTATCTAAACCTCTTATGAGGTTGAGCAAATTATGAGGGATATTCAACAATTTAATTAATTATAGGTAGTTTATAAAAATATAGCATGTTGATAGAGAGGTAAAACCTTTGGTTAAGTCAAATCAGAGTCAAGTAGGCAGTAAGGGTGGATCCTAAAGCAATTAGTTCTAATCAAAGCATGTAGAGGTGAAACTAGCAGATAAGAAGTCAAGCGCATCAAGATCAACTTCATACAAGGTGAATATAAGGACTTAAGATCAACCTTCCACAAATAAGTCCGAGCACACACTCGTCACTTCGCGTACACGGACTAAAAATCAACATAGAAGACTCAGATCCTAAGGGGTAATTTCCCCACAAAGGTTAGGCAAGATACTTACCTCAACCGCTCAAATCAAACTTGAAATCATGTTCTTTCCACGAGTATCCAACTCCAAATGGCTCAAATCTAATCAAATCAATAGCATCGTGTAAATAATACTACAAGAAACTAGTTTAACTAATAAATTCGAAGCTAAGAAGCGAATTTAGGAAAATCGCACATAAAGTACCCCGGGACCACGTCTCGAAATCGGGTAAAATTTACAAATTATGAACACCCGCTCATTTATGAGAACACTCGAACAAGAATCATCAAAATCCAACGTCAAAATCTCACTCAAATCTTCGATTTTCAATTGGGGAACTTTTTTGCCATTTCCAAACTTTTACTCTCAAATTCCTTGATTAAATGAGAAAAACCACAATATTAATGCAATAAAACCAAATTCGAGTAAGAAATCGTTACTCATAAGATTCCTCTGAAAACCCGTCAAAGAATGGCCTTCTCCCGAGCTCAAAATAAAAAATGGAGTGAAAATGAACAAACCCTCGAATATAAACTCTATGCCCAGTGATGACCGCACCTGCGGCTAATTTACCGCACCTGCGGTCCCAGGCGCGCACCTGCGCACAATCACTTAAGGATCCAAAATTCGCACTTGCGACTCACCTACCGCACCTGCGACTCCGCAGGTGCGGCCCATCCTCCGCAGCTGCGATCATTCCTCCGCTTCTGCGAACTCGCACTTGTAGTCCCCTATCCGCAGATGCGGAAAAACTAGAAGGTTTCACACCAGCAATAGCCTAAGTCCAAAATCCTCCCCGTTGAGCATCCGAAACACACCCGGGCCCTCCGGGACCTCAACCAAAACCACCAACCAGTCCCATAACCTCATTCAAACCTAGCCGAGCCTTCAAACCACGTCATATAACACCAAAAATGAGGATTAGACATGAATTCAAGGCTAAGAATTAAGCATTCTTTCCAAATCTACAAACGATGCCGAAACACGTCAAAACTAGTCTGAATGACCTCAAATTTGACATACAGGTCACAAATGATACTACGAACCTGCACACACTTCCGGAATTCCATTCCGGGCTCGATATGAAAATTTCACCTATCGGCCGAAATTGTCGTAAATCTAACTTTTGCCAATTCAAGCCTAAATCTACCACAGACCTCGAAAACACAATCCGGATGCGCTCCTCAGTCCAAAATCACCATACGAAGCTGATAACATCATCCATAACTCGTTCTGGAGCTGTTTACATAAAAGTCAAATTCCGGTAACTGAATCCAACCATGCACGCAAGTCGATGTACACAATGCAAAGCTGTTCAATACCTTATGCCACCGAATGGAGCTTAAATTCTCAAAACGACCGGTCGGGTCGTTACAGTACTAAGGGAAGGTAATAAGTTAGCTGATCATCTAGCTAACTCAAAATTGGAGCAATAGGCTATGGTGCAGGTGCACTCTTTTGAGGAGATGAACACTCAAGGAAGGAGAATCCTAAATAATGACAAGCTTTAGATACCCTACATTAGGGTAAGAACAACCAAGCGAAACTCTACATGATGATGAACTAGGAGAATATGAGAATGCAGTGTAGGATTTTTGTAATGAAGGAAAGGTTTGGAAATAGGAAGCCAACTGGAAAAGGAGTTTATATGCTACTTCTTACCCAAATTCATATGGAGGAGAGTAAGGGGAATTTTTATGCAAACATGGTTTTCTGTTTTGCAGGTACTGTATTTGGAGCTGGATTCTATGTTTTGGCCAAGCCTATGTGGGTAGTATCAGCATCGTTGATGCTCATTACCAGTAGGTGCAACCACTAGATAGACCATCCCAAAAAGATAAAAAGCAAGCAGTCGAGGAAGCCTCACACAAATATGTCAAACTGGGATACTTACATTGTGTACCAGTTTGAGATTGAAGGGGAGAAACACAATAAAAGGCATACTTGCCTTAGCATTTATTGCTTCCTGAAGGATCTACTACCATGTTATAACAAGGCTCATGAAAAACCATTGGTAGATGGAACAAATAGGAGACTCACACTACTCAGAATGGGACATGGGAGTTGGACTCATTTTGCGGGCTATTTGAGCATCATTTGGAGAAGCTCCCAGGTATATTCTACTAGTCCTATGATCAAGCATGGCAGGCTTAAGAGGATTCGGCTCCTAACTACTAGGTACAATCACGAATTGATCATTTAAAGTCACAAGAACAGTAGGGTGGCATGGAGCTGGACAATGTTCATATGCATATTTGCGTATGGCACCTCTATCATTTTGGATCTACATAACTTGAATTCTACCCGCTTGATTTGCAGTGCTCAAGTTCCATATCGTTGATGCTATATTTCACCATATGGACACTCTTTGGACGATCATTCATTCAGCAAATAATTGGTTAAGTTGAGTTCTTCAAATGCAAGTTGTGCTAGCTCATTATGTACTACTAATGTTGAGCGTAATACTAATATTTGGTAATAGGATTGATGTAAGTTCATGCTTTAGTTTTCTTCATTTTGTGAGACCTCCTGACAATTTTCCTGTATTTTGTTCCTATTATTAATAAAAATCACCACTGAGCACACAGTTTAGTGAAGTGAAGAAAAGTGAAGTTGAAATACATTAAAGTGCTCGGGAGGTACAATTGCTGCTATTCACATTTGTCCTACCTGTCCTATAACCTACATTATAATTTAATAAAGTCCTACTTATTTTCGATTGAGCAAGCTTGAATTAATCGACTTCTACACGACGGGCAAACTTATGATACATCTTATAGGGCACATGATTTTTCTTCTTAGAGTGAGTTAATTCCTTTTATTCTGAATTTCTGATTTTTCTTGAACTTTGTGTGTTAATTTTTTGTTATTTGTTGTGAGAGACATATAAATAGCAAAGGATAAAGGACATACTTTGGCTCCTCGGATGGAGTAGGTAGGCAAGTCTTAAAAGTTTATTACATTTGAGTTGAGTCCTGAGGCTAGGATATTACGGTAAGGTACTTTATCTGTTTTAAATATTTTTAGTGTGACTAGCTAGAGGAATAGCATGAACATGGTGGTCCTTCCTTCTTGTAAATAGTTGGATAAAAAGATAAGTTTTTGGATAAATACCAACTTATATTTTCAATGCTCTAATTATATTTGAGCTAGAACAGTGAGTACTTTACTTGTAACACCTGGGCTTGTATCTTGAATCGTGTACAAGTATCTTATGTGCTTAATTGCAATAACTGACTAACAAGGCTCAACTACTTTGATGAGAGAATTAGGGTGGATCCGTCCTAAATGAGTTGTATGCCAAATGTGTGAATAAGGTTTTTGTTGATAATTTTTACATGTCACCTGATATCTAAAAATTGCACCAAGTGTGTGCAAAGCAAAACAGTAAGTTAAATGATTTACGTGTTACTTTTCTCAGCTATGTATTCCTTTTTGCCCATCTGATCTTATTTATCCTTGTTAGCACATTTGAGCCTTTAATCTTATTCTTAGGCCCTAATCACTTTTGTTTAATTTGATCATGTTCTAAACCGTTTACCTCTAGTTGAGCACTTGAATTTGTATATGACCATTAAAATTCTAAGTGAAGATTTTGTTGGGTTTTTGAGTGAAACGTTTTAAAAGTAAAAAAGGTGAAAAAACAAAAAAGACAAAACAAAAAAAAGTAGAAAAGCAAAGAGCAATTGGTAGGGAATGAAAAAAGAAAGAAAAAAAAGAAGAGAAAAAGATATTCTTGAAGAATGAATAAAAATGTTCCTTGCTAATGAAAATTCTTGCATTGTTTATGCTTAAAAAAGAGAAAAGGTTGTATTGTCAGAGTTTGGAGGTTGGGAAAATATTGTTAACATAAAAGTGAAGAAAAGTGAAGTTCAATGTATTAAAGTTCTCGGGGAGGTACAACGGTTACTATTCACATCAATCCTACCTTTCCTATAACCTACATTATAATTTGATATAGTCCTACTTATTTTTAGACTGAGCAAGCTTGAATTATTCGAGTTCTACACTATGGAAAAACCTATGGTACATCTTATGGGACACCTGAATATTCTTCTGAGAGTGAGTTAATTCTTTTTATTCTGAATCTCTGATTATTCTTGAACTTTATGTCTATTGTCACGACCCAAATTTTCCTCTATGGGTTGTCGTGATGGAACCTAGTCTTAGCGACTAGGTAAGCTTAAAATTTAACTGAAATAACCACAATATATAACTAACATCTAACAATTTCGAATTTGAAGTCTCTATACAAATTCACAACCCCAAAATCGGTAGTACAAGTCATAAGCTCTACAGAGTATGCTAGAACCTCTAAATACAACTGTTTCAAAATAAGGATAAACAATCTAATACAAATCAAAAGGTGACTCCGAAGCCTGTGAATGCAACAACCAGTTTACCTTGAGTCTCCAGAGAAAGAATCTGCACAGCTATCTAACAATCAACTGAATTCGAAAATACCTGGATCTGCACAAAAATTGTGCAGAAGCGTAGTATGAGTACACCACAGCAGTACCCAGTAAGTATCAAGACTAACCTCAATGGAGTAGTGATGAGGAATAATCAAGACACCTACTGGACTAATAACATTAACAAGTAAAAGTGTAGAAACAACAGAGTTATATACCAATATAAAAACTACGCATAATGAAAAAATATACGGTAACTGCAGTAAAAAAAAGGAAAGCAACAACTAACAATGGAACACCATAATAATGACACCATAGAATGAACGAGACACAGGTTAAAATCCGGTTATCACAGGTAAAAGAAAGGCAAGTAACAACTCAAAAAACACGACCGCTTTCACACCAGGTTTTAGCCAATAACCTTCACGAAGTACCGAACTTCAGAATATTCACAATTCACGGGTCTCAATTCCGGAACCCTAAGCACTTGGCATCCTATGCCCATAGATCCATTTCCACACAAAAGGCAAGTAAACAAGGGTGCATATCAATACTCAACAATATATGGATTCATCCTATTAAACCAATAGGAGTGATTAACTGCGTGTATGCTTGTGCAAGTGTCCTAACATAGTTCATGCCAGCTAGCAAGTATAGAGAAAATGGACAGCACGTAAGAAGGTTTTCCCACAATGTTTCACAAGATAAATTTCACACAGGTAGGTAGGCCAATACTCAATTATCAACAACAAGAATGCCCCCAGGCCATCACAAGTCACCCCAAATTAATCCCCGACATAGTCCACCTTGTATCGTCACGTGTGCAATAATAAAGTAAATGCCCGCCTTGTCTCACCACGCGCATAATAACATTCCCACCTTGTCTCACCACATGAGCAGCTCATATATATATAGCCCGCCTTGTCACATCGCATGCGCACATATCAATAGTAACAATAGCATGACAGAAACCTCGTGCAACACAACCCTAACCGCATGACAGAAACCTCGTGCATCACAATTACAACCGCATAGCAGAAACCTCATGCATCACAATAACAACCGCACGACAGAAACCTCGTGCATCATAATAAAAATTGCATGACAGAAACCTCGTGCATCATAATACCAAGTATAACACTAGCAATGACATTAACACAAGAGTACAACAAGTAAATCAACTCAAGGCTATCGATCACAAAGAAACAGTAGATCTAGTTCACAAGGAATAAACACAATAGAGAAAATTGGACATAATAAGAATAATTCAACAGGGAGAAATAATACTTAACAACAACCCTACAAGGTATAGTTCAAAAACAAGAGGATAAAACGAGACAAATAATTCAAATAAGTTCAATTTATCTAAGATATAGGATATCTAAACTTCTTTTAAGGTTGATGTCACGACCCAATTTCCCCCTTCTGTGAGTTGTCGTGATGTCACCTAGTCTCTACGACTAGCTAAGACTAACACTTTGCGCAAATGAAATAAAACATGAACATTATCTACTAACAGTAACAAATATCTCATAAACAAATGAAAGCCACTCGGCATATACAATTGTCACTTCTGAATTGAACAAAGCAGTTCCCAAAAGTAAATATGCAGTACAGGGTGATCTCCCGAAGTACCGTTCTGTAGTCCCAAAGTAAATATGCAGTACAAGGGGATCTCCTGGAATATTGTTCCATAGTCCCAAAGTAAATATGCAGTGCAGGGGAATCTCCTAGTTACGACGTAAATAGAATTCACTAGTTACGGCGCAAAATATTACAATTTAACCTAAGTACAAGTTAAAAAACAAGTAAAAATCACTAAACATGCTGCACGTAGTTTAGGTAAATGGTTAAGGCAAGTAGGCATGCTTTCGGAGTCTAACATAAAACTACACATGCAAAAAAGTCCAAATAAGAGGAAAGACATGTTATGATTTAGTGAAAATCGGGTTTTTATATCAATTATCCCGCGAACGTACTCGTCACCTCACGTACATGACACTCAGATAACAATAACAGTACCAATTCAAAGGGGAGTTCCCCACACAAGGTTAGGCAAGCCACTTGCCATGAACCAAGCTCAAACTAATCTGAAATAATGCTCTTTCCACGAATATCCGACTCCAGATGGTCCAAATCTATCCAAAACAAATTACATAACATAAATATAACTATAAGAAACTAATCTAGCGAACGAAATCAAAGTTAAAGCAAGAAATTGGAAAATCGCTCAAAAAGCCTCCCCGAGACCACATCTCGGAATCGGGTAAAAATCACAAATTATGAACAGCAATTCAGTCAAGAGTCTAGCCATAGAAAATTTTCTCAAATCCGATATCAAAATCCTAATCAAAACCCCAAAATTAGGCCTAAGGATTTTTCCCAATTTTCCACTCTAATTTAGTAATTAAATGATGAAATCAATGACAAAATCATGGGAATTAACAAAAAATAGGCAAGAATCACTTACCCCAAACACCCACGTGAAAATCCCTCCAAAGATCACCTAATTCCGAGCTCTGAAGTCCAAATGGTGAAAAATGACATAAACCCTCGATTTGGAACTTTAAATTCTGCCCAGGTGCTCTCTTCTTCGCTAACGCGACCACTCTCTCGCGTATAACAAAATTTACACTGCCCAAATTTCCTTCTTCGAAAATGCGTGGGACCTCTCATGAACGTGTACCTTTCACTTCCTGGTCCTTTGCGAACGCGATACACACTACGCGAACGCGTAGACCAAATGGCTGGGGTCCCCAGCTGCCTCACTTCCTTTTCGGGAACGTGTTCCACTCTTCGCGTCCACGATGCTTCCACTGACCACACCTTCACGAACGCGGGATTCTTTGTGCGAACGCGAAGAACAAATTGAGTTGGCCTCCCAGATACTCTACGCGATCGCGAGACCTCTCTCGCGAAGGCGATAAAGAAATGACTGCAACAAAACAACAAAAAATCTGCCAACTCTCAAAGTCCAAAAATGATCCGTTAAGCACCCGAAACTCACCCGAGGACCCCCGGACCTCAATCAAACATACCAAACAATCCTAAGACACCATAAAAACTTAGTCGAACCTTCAAACCACATCAAACAACATCAAAAACACGAATTACACACGGATTAGAGCCTAATGAACTTTGAATTTTCTAAATTCTACAAACATCTTCGAAAATACAAACCACGTTCGAATGACCTCAAATCTTACACACAAGTCAGAAATGACACCACAAACCTAATTCAACTTCCAAAAATCCAATCCGGACTCGATACCAAAATTTCCACTGTCGGCCAAAATCGCTAAAATTCCAACTTTCGCCAATTCAAGCTTAATTCTAGCACGGACATCCAAATCACATTCCGGACGTGATCATAAGCCAAAAATCACCTAACATCGCTAACAGAACCATCAAAATTCAAATTCGAGGTTGTTTATGCACAAGTCGACATTCGGTAAACTTTTTCCAACTTAAGCTTCGAAATAAGAGACTGAGTGTCTCAATTCACTCAGAAAACCAAAACAAACCCTCCCGGCAAGTCACAATTGCAGAAATAGATACTAAGAAAGAACTTAATAGGGGATTGGGACTATAAATCTCAAGATGACCGGACGGGTCGTCACATCCTCCCTCTCTTAAAACACTCATTCGTCTCGAACGAGTATAGAGACATACCTGAAGTTGTGAGATGAGGATAACAACTGCGCATATCCTGCTCGGTCTCCTAAGTCGCCTCCTCGATCGATTGACCCCTCAATTGAACCTTTACTGAAGCAATGTTCTTTGACCTTACATTTCTGACCTACCTGTCCAAGATAGCCACTGGCTCCTCAACATAAGATAGATCCTTGTCCAACTAGACTGAGCTAAAATCTAATACATGAGCCGGATAACCGTGATACTTCCGGAGCATAGAAACGTGGAATACCGGATGAACTCCTGCTAGGCTGGGAGGTAGAGAAATCTCATAAGAAACTTCCCCAACACTCCGCAATACATCAAAAGGACAAATGTACCTCGGGCTCAGCTTTCCCTTCTTTCCGAACCTCATGACGCCCTTCATGGGTGACACCCGAAGAAATACCCGCTCCCCAACCATGAATGAATATTACTGTCTGCATAACTCTTCTGTATGGACTGTGATGTGCAAAGTCTATCTTGAATAACCTTCACCTTATCCAGGGAATCCTGGACCAAGCATGTACCCAATAATTGGGCCTCGCCCGGCTCGAACCAACCCACTAGGGTCCGGCACCGCCTACCATATAGAGCCTCATACGGTGCCATCTGAATGCTGGACTGATAACTGTTGTTGTAAGCAAACTTGACAAGTGGCAAGAATTTGTCCCATGACCCTCCGAACTCCATCACACACGCACAGAGCATATCCTCTAATATCTGAATCGTGCGCTCGGACTGCCCGTCCGTCTGAGGGTGAAATGCTGTGCTCAGCTCCACTCTAGTTCCCAACTCCTACTGAAAAACTTTCCAGAACTGTGATGTAAACTGCATACCCCAGTCAGAGATAATAGATACCGGTAATCCATGAAGCCTGGCGATCTCATGGATGTAAATCTCAGCCAACCTCTCTGAAGAGTATGTAGTCATCATTGGAATGAAATGAGCTGACTTGGTCAGTCAATCCAAAATCACCCAAACGCCAAACTTCCTCGAAGTCCGTGGGAGCCCAACTACGAAATCCATAGTGATCGTATGAAACAAGCCACCCGGCCTCTGATGCTCGTATTTAACCTACTGATAGTTGAGACACCGAGCCGCAAACCCAACTATGTCCTTCTTCATCCTCCACCACCAGTAGCGACGTCTCAAATCCTGGTACATCTTCGTGGCACCCGGATGATGGAATACCACGAGTTGTGGGCCTCCTCAAGAATCAACTCCTGAAGCCCATCCACATTGGGCACACATATCCGACCCTGCATCCTCAACACGCCATTATCACTAATAGTCACATCTCTAGTATTACCTCTTCGAACCTTATCCTGAAGGATGAGCAGATGGGGGTCATCATACTGGCGCTCCCTGATACGGCCATAAAGATAAAACCGAGAGACCACGCAAGACAATACTTAGCTCGGCTCAGAAATATCTAATCTCACAAACTGGATGGCTAAGGCCTGAACATCCAATCCTAAGGGTCTCTCTGCTGCTGGAAGATATGCTAAACTCCCCAAACTCTCCGCCCGACGACTCAAAGCATCGACCACCACATTGGCCTTCCCCGGGTGGTACAAAATGGTGATGTCATAATCCTTAAGTAGTTCCCACCACCTGATGCAAACTCTTCGCTGATGCAAGTTGAGATCCTTTTGCTTGAACAGGTGCTGTAAACTCCACTGATCTGTGTAGATCTCACAAGGAACACCGTAAAATAGTGGCGCCAGATCTTCAAGGCGTGAACAATAACTACTAACTCAAGATCATGGACAAGATAGTTCTTATCATGCACCTTCAACTGTCTGGACACGCAGGCAATCACCCTACCGTCATGCATCAACACCACGCCAAGACCAATCCGCAAAGCATCACAATAGACGGTGTAAGACCCCGAACCTGTAGGAAATACCAATACTAGGGCTGTAGTCAAAGCTGTCTTGAGCTTCTGAAATATCTCCTCACACTCTTCTGTCCACCTGAACGGAGCACCCTTCTGGGTTATCCTGGTCATAAGTGCTGAAATAGATGAGAATCTCTCTACAAAGTGACGGTAATACCTCGCCAAACCAAGAAATTGCAGATCTTTGTAGCTGATGATGGTCTAGGCCAACTCTGCATTTCCTCCACCTTCTTTGGATATTCCTTGATCCCATCACTCGATACCACGTGTCCCAAGAGTTCCATTTATTCTACCAAAAACTCACACTTAGAAAATTTTGCATACAACCTCTTCTCCCTCAAAGTCTGAAGCACAGTCCTCAGGTGCAGTACATGATCTTCTCAAGTCCGGGAATACACTGGGATGTCGTCAATAAACACAATGATGAAGGAGTCAAGATAAAGTCGGAACACACTGTGCATCAAATGTATAAAGGCTACTGGGGCATTGGTCAGCCCGAAAGACATAACAAGAAACTCATAGTGACCATATCTGGTCTTGAAAGCAGTCTTCGGGATATCTAGCTCCCGAATCTTCAATTGATGATAGCCTGAACACAAGTCAATCTTAGAAAACACCCTGGCAATCTGCAACTGACCAAACAAGTCATCAATGTGAGGCAATTGGTACCTATCTTTCACTGTAACCTTATTTAGCTGGGGATAATCAATATACATATGCATAGAACGATCCTTTTCTTCACAAACAAGATCGGAGCACCCCAAGGTGACACACTTGGCCGAATGAAGCCCTTATCAAGCAACTCCTTCAACTGCTCCTTCAACTCCTTCAATTCAGGAGAAGCCATATGGTAAGGAGGAATAGAGATGAGCTGAGTGCCCGGAAGCAAATCAATGCCAAAATCAATATCTCTGTCGGGCGACATTCCTGGAAGATCAACTGGAAATACATCTGGGAAATCCCTCTCTAATGGAACTGACTCAACTATAGGGGTATCAATACTGACATCTCTCACATAGTCCGAATACGCGTCACACCCCTTCTCAACCATTCGCTGAGCCTTAAGAAATGAAATAACCCTACTGGGAGTATAGTCTAAGGTACCTCTCCACTCTAATCGTGGTAAGCCTGGCATAGCCAACGTCGCGGTCTTAGCGTGAAAATTAATAATAGCATAATGGGGTGACAACCAGTCCATGCCCAAGATAACATCAAAATCTACTATGTTGAGTAATAATAAATCAGCTATGGTCTCAAAACCACTAATAGCAATCAAACACAACCGATATACGCGGTCTACAATAAGAGAATATCCCACAAGAGTAGATACATAAATAGGGGAACTCAAAGAATCCCGAGATACCCCCAAATGTGGAGCAAAATAAGATGACACATATGAATACGTAGAGCCTGGGTCAAATAATACTGGGGTATCTCTATGACAGACTGGAACAATACCTATAATGACAGAGTCGGAAGAAAATGCCTCTAAACGAGATGGAAGAGCATAATACCTGGACTGGCCTCCCTCTCTAGGGTGACCTCGGCCTCCCCGACCTCCACCTCGAGCTGGCTGAGCAGGTGGGGCCGTAGTTGGAGCTGGAAGCATAGCTGAAGTACCTGGTGGAGCACGTGGTGGCTGAGAAGTCTGTGGAGGTGCAACCCTCCTAAGTTTGGGGCAATCTATCACCAAATGGTGAGTGTCTCCACACTCAAAACAACCCCTCAAAAGATGTGGCTGATGTGACTGACTCGAGCCTGGCACGTGGAATGGCCGCTAATAGCACCCCGAGAAGGAGGCACACTGGATACTGGTGGTGCATAATAGGGATCTTTTTGCCTAGAAGGAGCTGGAACACTGGCAGCTGGAAGACATGAATGAACAAGGCGACTCACACAACCCCTACCATGGAGAGCTGCTGCGGCACAAGCTCCAGAATAAAAACTAGTCGCTCGAGACCTCTTGGCCTCTCTCTCCTCTCTGTCCCGGGCAAGCACGCCCTCTACTCTCTTGGAAATACTCATGACCTGCTTATAAGAGATATCCATCTCCAACTCCCTAGCTGTACTGGTCCTGATATTGGGGTGGAGTCCCTCAATGAAGCGATGGACCCTCTCCCGAACTGTGGCAACCAAGGCCGATGCATGTCGGGCCAACTCACTGAAACTGACTGCATACTCCGACACAATAATAGGAATAGACTTTGGGGCCTGGTCAACATGGACCCTCTACTCAGGAGTGCGGGCTGTGGGAGTGTGTGCCCCTCCTCGACATGAGATCTGGCCGGAGCTAGTGGCATCAATCTAGCCTGAGCTAAAGTGCTGAACATGCCTATGAACTGGGCTAGAGTCTCCTGGAGGGCTGGTGCAGCAATAGGAACCTCCGGTGTCCGTCCTCCAGCTGGAGCTGCTAGGGGCTCCTCTGTCGCAGCTCGCGCAGGTGCTCTGGCTGTATCACGTGGTCGTCCTCTACTCCGGTCTCGGCCTCTAGCGGCTCTAGTAGGGGGCTTGGGTGCCTGATCGTCGGATCTCCCGGTACGAGTCCTCACCATCTGTGAGAAAGAATATAATAGAAAATTTTTAGAATTTGATGTCAATAACTCGCACGACAAGGAAATCAAAGAAGTATGATTGTTCCTAACAGTACCATAGCCTCCCGAAGATAAGTACAGACGTCTCTGTACCAATCCGTGAGACTCTAATAAATCGGCTTTTGACTAACGATACCTATGAACCTAGAGCTCTGATACCAACTTTTCACGATCCAATTTTCCTTCCGTGAGTTTTCGTGACGGCACCTAGTCTCTACGACTAGGTTAGCCTAACACTTTGCGGAAATGAAATAAAACATGAACACTATATTCTAACAGTAACGAATATCTCATAAACAAATGAAAGCCACTCGACATATACAATTATCACTTCTGAATTGAACAAAACTGTTACCAAACCCGGAACACCGCAAGTCACAAGCTTCTAAGAAATCTTAGCTGTTCTATACATCATTTCTATAGAAAGAAGGAAAAATAAACATAAAGGGGTAGAGGGGGACTCCAAGGATCTGCGGTGTGGGCAGATGTACCTTGGAGTCTACAATAAACAACATCGACTGCACTAGCGATGAGGTTGTTAAGATGAACCTGAATCTACACACAGGAAACATGTGCAGGAAAGGGCGTGAGTACACCACGACGACACCCAGTAAGTGCCAAGCCTAACCTCGATCAAGTAGTGACGAGGTTAGGTTAGGGCCTTATCGAAATATATATATATATATATATATATATATATATATATATATATATATATATATGTAATAAGTCAAGGCAAAAATGAAATATCGCGGTAAATGTGCAGGGGTGATCTCCCGGAATACCGTTCCGTAGTCCCAAATTAAATATGCGAGACACGGGGATCTCCGGTAATACAATTAACCAAAATAAATATGCAGTAAAGGGGATCTCTCGGAGTACCGTTCCGTAGTCCCAAAGTAAATATGCAGTACAAGGGGGTCTCCTTGAATACCGTTCCGTAGTCCCAAAGTAAATATGCAGTGCAGGGGAATCTCTCGGGATATCGCTCCATAGTCCCAAAGTAAATATGCAGCCAAACAATAGAATTCACTAGTTACGGTGCGAAATCTTACAATTTAACCTAAGTACAAGTTAAAAATAAAAAGTTAAAAATCACTAAACATGCTGCACGTAGTTTAGGTAAATGGTTAAGGAAAGTAAGCATGCTTTCTGAGTCTAACAGAATACTACACATGCTAATAAGTTCAAATAAGAGGAAAGACATGTTATGATTTAGTGAAAATCGGGTTTTCACATCATATATCCCGTGAACGTACTAGTCACCTCATGTACACGATGCTCATATAGCAACAACAATACTAATCCTAAGGGAAGTTCCCCCACACAAGGTTAGGCAAGCCACTTACCTCGCACCAAACTCAAATCAATCCGAAATAATTCTCTTTCCACGAATATCCGACTCCGGATAGCCCAAATCTAGCCAAAACCAATTACATAACATAAGTATAACTACAAGAAACTAATCTAGTGAACAGAATCAAAGTTAAAGCAAGATGGAAAATCGCTCAAAAAGCCTCCCCGGGCCCATATCTTAGAATCGGGTAAAAATCACAAATTATGAAATCCCATTCACTAACGAGTCTAACCATACCAAATTTGCTCAAATCCGATACCAAAATCCCGATAAAAACCCCAAAATTCAGCCTAAGGATTTTCCCCAATTTTCCACTCCAATTCAGTAATAAAATGATGAAATTAAAGACAAAATCATGGGAATTAACCAAAACTAGGTAAGAGTCACTTACCCCAAAAACCCACATGAAAATCCCTCAAAAGATTGCCTAATTCTGAGCTCTCAAGTCCAACTGGCGAAAATGACATAAGCCCTCGATTTGGAACATTAAATTTTGCCCAGGTGCTCTCTTCTTCGCGAAAGCGGCCACTCTCTCGCATTCTCGTATAACAAAATTTACACTGCCCAAATTTCCTTCTTCGTGAACACATGGGACCTCTTGTGAACGCGTACCTTTCACTTCCTAGTCCTTCATGAACGCAATATACACTACGCGAACGCGTAGACCAAATGGTTGGGGTCCCAAGTTGCCTCACTTTCTCTTCGCGAACACGTTCCACTCTTCGCGTCCGAGACACTTCCACCGACAATACCTTCATGAACGCGGGTCCTTTGCACGAATTACAAGAACAACTTGATCTGTCCTCCCAAATACGCGAGACCTCTCTCGCGATCATGATTAAGAAATGTCTGCAACAAAACACCAGAAAATCTACCAACTTCCAAAGTCCAAAAATGATCCGTTGAGCACCCAAAACTCACCCGAGGCCCCCGGGACCTCAACTAAACATTCCAACCAATCCTAAGACACCGTAAAAACTTCGTCGTGACTTCAAACCGCATCAAACAACATCAAAAACACGAATTACACATAGATTCAAGCCTAATGAACTTTGAAACTTCTAAATTCTACAAACGACGTCAAAACATATCAAACCACGTCCGAATGACCTAAAATTTTACACACAAGTAAGAAATGACATTACAAACCTACTGCAACTTCTGGAAATCCAATCTGAACACGATATCAAGATTTCCACTATCGGCCAAAATCACCAAAATTCCAACTTTCGCCAATTCAAGCCTAATTCTATGGCGGACCTCCAAATCAAATTTCGGACGTGCTCCTAAGCCCAAAATCACCTAACGGAGCTAACATAACAATCAAAATTCAAATCCAAGGTTGTTTACACACAAGTCGACATCCGATCGACTTTTTCCAACTTAAACTTCTAAATAAGAGACTAAGGGTCTCAATTCACTCCGAAAACCAAAAAGAACCCTCCCGACAAGTCACAATTGAGAAATAGATACAGGGAAAACATTTAATACGGGATCGGGGCTATAACTCTTAAGACGACCGGTCGGGTCCTCACAGTTGAGCAATTACGAAGGAGATACATCAATTCAAATAAGGGTAAATAGCGAAAAAGATAATCAAAACATCAATTAAGGATGAACAACTACAGTACAGATAATGATACTTTCAATTAAGGAGAAGCGACTAGGGAGGAATAGCATGGAAATAGAAGAGGCAGCAACTTCAATTAAGTCAAATAAGAGTCAAATAAGCAATAAGAGTTGTTCATGGAACAATTAATTCCAATTAAACACGTAGAGGTGAAAACTAGTAAATGGGAACTCAATCATGGCAAAACAACTTAATGTTTTGTTAACATAACAACTCAACTTTCCACAAATAAGCCCGAGCACGTACTCGTCACCTTGCGTACACATGCTTTACATGATACAATTAGCATAGAAGACCCAAATCCTAAGGGGTAGTTCCCCCCCCCCCCGCCCACAAAGTTAGGCCAGATACTTACCTCAAAGAAGATAGACCAATCCTCTAAAATGAACTTCTCGAGTGAAATATCCTCCGAGCAGTTCAAATCTAGCCAAAATAACTTCAAAGTACAAATAAAACTCACAAGAAACTATTCCGGATAATAAATCATTAATTATTAATTAAAACTAAAAACACAACCATAAAGTCAACCCCCGGGCCCGTACCTCGGAACCCGACAAAAATTATAAAAATCCGAACACCCATTCGACAACGGGTCCAACCATACAAGAATTACTCAAATCCGACCTCAAATCACCTTTCCAACTCAAATCACTAATTAAATGAATAAAATAACAATGGATTCATGTAATGTAGCCAAAATCGAGTTAGAATCACTTACCCCGATGATTTTCTTGAAAAACCCATAAAAAGTCGCCACAAGCCAAGCTCTCTAGGTCCAAAAATGAAAAATAAGGTGAAACCCTCATTTATATTGTACCACATCTGACCTCCAAAGTGCTGACCCCACATTTTTGGTGCGGTCGCACATCCCAGGCTCTACGACCGCGATCCAAATTGTGCGCCCGCGATCCAAATTGTGCGCCCGCGCTTTAGCAGAATTTGCAGTGTTAAGCTTTAGAAAATGGCCATAACTTTATGTACATATGTCCAAATGCTGACTTATTTAGATTTATGGAAACTAGACACGTAGGGCTACAACTTTCTGTTTTTAGATCATCTCCAAATTCCTTATATATTAAAAGATATAATCTTCCAAAGTCGGACCATCAATCCTGCCAATCCCTGAAGTGCGGCCGCGAGAAGAATTGTGCGGTCCACACTTTTCCAATGTGGTCCTTACTTTTTCCTCTATCTCATCATTCTTGTTCTGCCTCAGCACTCTAAAAGGTGCCTGCCGCACTTCCAGAAGTTCCAGAAGAGCATCAGAGTGCCGAAATGCCCAATCTCGTTCAAACCTCATCCTGAAACACACCCTAGGCCCCCGGGACCTCAACCAAACATACCAACAAGTCCTAAAACATAACAAGGATCTGCTCGAGGAATAAAATCACATCAAAAAATGTCGAAACTATCAATCGCACCACAAATCGAACTCATGAGTTTTCGAATCTTCCAACTTCCAAAACTCGTGCCGAAACATATCAAATCAACCTGGAATTACGCCAAATTTTGCATGAAAGTTCCAAATGACATAACGGAGCTAATCCAACTCTTGGAATTGCTTTCTGACCCCGATATTACCAAAGTCAACTCTTGGTCAATCCTCTCAATCTTCCAAAACTTCAACTTTTCCAACTTCCGCTGAAGTGCTTCAAATTACTCTACGGACCTCCAAATCTAAAACCAGACGAACGCCTAAGTCAAAAATCACTATACGAAGCTATTGGAATCATCAAAATGACATTTCAAAGTCGTCTACACAAAATTCAAATTCCTGTCAACTCTTACCGCTTAAGCTTCCAAAACTAGAATCCTTCTTCCAATTTGACTCTGAATCATCGAGTAACTGAACTCGATCCAAGAATGCAAGTCATAACACATAATACGAAGCTTCTCAAGACCTTATACCACTGAACGGGACATAAATTCTCAAAACGATTATCTGGGTCGTTACATGTATGGTCAATTATTTGTTATTTGTTGTGAGACACACAAATAGCAAGGGATAAATGACATACTTTGGCTCCTCAAACGGAGTAAGTAGGCTAGTCTTAAAGAGATTATTGCATTTTAGTTTAGTCCTGAGATTAAGATATTATGGTTAGGCACTTCATCTGTTTTACATATTTTTGTGTAACTAGCTAGAAAAGTAGCTTGAATATGGTGGTCCTTCCTCCTTGTAAGTATAGATTGGGTTTGCTCGAGAACGAGCAATGATTCAAGTGTAAGGTATTGATAGTTGGATAAAAATATAGGTTTTTGGATACATACCACCTTATATTTTAAATGCTCTAATTATATTTGAGCTAGAATAATGAGTACTTTACTTATAACACCTAGGCTTGTGTCTAGAACAGGTAAACGACTCACTTCGCCCTAGCACCTGAAACTGCACACAAGGTGCAGGGAGTAATATGAGTACGCCAACTCAGCAAGTAATAAATGTAAATAAGGACTGAGCACCTGGAACTGCACACAAGGTGCATGGAGTAATATGAGTACGCCAACTCAGCAAGTAGTAAATGTAAATAAGGACTGAGCAGTAAGAAACACATAAATCCATGTCATGAAATCACAGTAAGTACAACTTGCCTTCAAAACAGTGTATAAGCCAAATCATCTCGCTTAAAAACCGTATTTCCAGTAAAAATCATTTGAAGATATGTTTCCAACAGTTTGAAAAGTGTTTCAATGAAGTTTAGAGTAAAATTAATGAAAATCATAAATGGCCCCTCGTGAAAAACATGTATCATAAACTGCCCTTCAGTCATAACATCACTCAGTATCAGCCCCTCGGGCAACCTCACAATCACTGATAATCAGCCCCGCGGGCAACAACATGAATTAATAACAGCCTCTTGGGAAACATCACATCACTCACTCAGGGTACCCGCGCTCACTAGGAGTGTACAGACTCCGGAGGGGCTCCAACATTCCAAGCGCTATAACAAGCCATCTCGTAGCGTAATCAATCAGTCCCTCAGCCTATCATATATCACAAATCAATACAACATGCTGTGGCACGCAGCCCGATCACATAATATCCTCATAACACAGGCCCTCGGCCTCAATCATTCAGGAACCTCTCAAGCCACTCGGGCTATCAGTAAAACGGGGTGCTCGACCCAAAATATCACTTTATACATCAAATAGTGTAAATGAGACTGTGTTTTGGAATCAGTTTAACATAGCATGACTGAGTACAGATTTGAAATCAAAACAGTTAGGAAATAGTAGTAAAATCCTCTAAGGGACCAAACAACTTGGCACGAGGCCCAAATACGACATTCAACCAAAAACATAGTAACACTTTCTAAAACACAAAATATCATATAGTTTTCAGTCAAATACACAACGTAATAGTTTCTACAGGACGGACCAAGTCACAATCCCCAACGGTGCACGCCACACGCTCGTCATATGGCATGTACGCCACTTCAAAATAGTGAAACAAATATGAAATACGGGGTTTCATAGCCTCAGGAAAAGATTTACAGTCATTATTTACCTCAAACCGGAAAAAATCCTAACCCGCGACGCCTTTGCCTCCTGGCTCGGCCTTCAGTCGTCCCGAATCTCTTCAAAATCAGATTCATAACATCAAAAGACGCTATAGGAACAAAGCCCACTTGAAAATAATCAAATTACATAAAAAATTCCAAAATTGGCCAAACCCGACCCTTGGGCCCATATCTCGAAATCCGATAAAAATCACAAAACTAGAATCCTTATTCACTCACGAGTCTACCAATATCAAATTCATCAAAATCCGACATCAAATGGTCATTCCAATCCCCAAAAGAATTCTCCAATTTTTCCTCCGTTTTCTCCCAATTTTCACCCAAATTCCCATATTAAATGATAGAAATCAAGACATAATCATGGAATTAAACGAAATATGAGCGAAGAACACTTACCCTAATCACTCCTATGAAAATCCCCTTCAAAATCGCCTTCTCCCGAGCTCTCTATTTAATTTTGAAGGACTTAAACCCTCGTTTTTGGGACTTAAACGTTCTGCCTAGACATTTTTTTCAATGCGAACGCGACAAAAATCACGCGTTCACATAGAACAAATAGCACTGCCCTAAAAAGACCGTACGTGATATCCAACAACCACACGCGATCACGATTCAATGCAACACAGACCCACGCGATCGCAAGCTCTTTCACGCGTTCACATAGCCCAAACGCCTCAGCCTTCACTCGCTCCCTAACTTCTACGTGAACGCGAACCTGAACACACGTTCGCGATGCATAACGCCACTCCCTCACGTGATCGTGATTGAAACCTCCCCCATGAGATCACATAGAATAATTCATTGCAGCTCCCAGTTAAGCTTACACGTTCGCCAACATACCCACGCGATTGCATATAAGAAAACATGAGGCCTTCACACCAGAAAATTTGCCACTTTCTAAGTCCAAGAATTGGTCCGATAACCACCCAAAACACACCCCAGGCCCTCGGGACCTCAACCAAACATGCAAACACATCCCATAACCTCATTCAAACTTAGTCGAGCCTTCGAACCACTCAAAACAACATCGAAACACCAAATCTACCTCGGATTCAAGCCTAAGAACTAAGAAACTTCCAAATTTCACAATTGACATCGAAACCTACCAAATCACCTCCGAATGACCTGAAATTTTGCGCACACATTCCAAATTTCACTACGAACTTGATCCAACTTCCAGAATTCCATTCCGACCCTGATAGCTAATTTTCCACTGCCGAACGCAAATCACCAAAAGTTTAATTTCGCCAATTCAAGCATAATTCTACTCTGGACCTCCAAAAAACATTCCGAACACACTCCCTATTCCCAAATCACCGAACAAAGCTATCCGAGTCCTCAAAATCACAATCCGAGATCATTTACATATAAGTCAACTTCCGGTTGACCTTTTCGAACTATTTACCCAACTTAAGAGACTAAGTGTCTTATTTCTCTCCAGAACCACGCTGTACCAGAGCCAACCGATCCAACACAACATAAATTAGCTAAACAACGCAAAATGAAGCAGAAATGGGGGAAAACGGGGCTAAACTCTCAGAACGACCGGCCGGGTCGTTACATTCTCCCCCACTTAAACATACGTTCGTCCTCGAACGTGCCAAGAGTTGTTCCAAAAGCCATCAAAAAATGCCGAATAGACTGACCACACACATATCAGGGGTGATCCCACGTCACCCTATCCATATAGGTCCAATAGCACAACATAGATCAAATTTCGTGATCCAACCTAACCCATAACCTTAGAACCAAATTTCCACTTCTGAAATAACTTATAGGATCAAAATCCCACATCTATAAACTGAATAAGTCTGAACACGATGTATCAAGCCATATCCGTAACCCAAGATGTAATCACATGAAATACCACATGACTCAAACACTCATAGCGATAACTCTTAATCACAATAGCTGCTCAAAACAACCCAATACCGGTAAATAATCTCTTATCAAGCAAGGCCTCGTTCTAACACATTCATATACTCCCAATGACGAAAGAAACACACAGAAACTAGTACCCATTCGTCGGATCGACAAGTGATGGAACTCCTTCCCCTCGACAGGAAATATAGTAAAATTTCTAAGCCGATCAGCATCAATATCCTCCCAATTATTCCATAACCAGACCCGGTAGCACCCATTGCAGGTCCGACGACCTTCTCTCATCTACCACAACCACTCTAATGACGTGACACATCAACACATATGAAAGCCACAACCTGTGCAGTCCCTGCACAAATATACAACATCCCAAATATACTCAAATCATGGAAAAAGTGACTCCAATGTGAGAGCTGTACCGAAAGCTCACCGATATCACCACAACACAATGTTGATAACCCATCACACATCGTAGAACCATAACACACGAATCTAACTCGAAGGATCATACCTCCACATAACTTCGCTGCAATGAGCGACCCTATCCAAACACTGGTCCACATGAAATACTCCGATCCACCTTGCTCAAAATCAATAACCATGCGCAATTCGACATCAAGTACTCAAAGTACATTTCCATAACCACGGGGAATCGGACGATACCATGCCACACGAACCCGAAAGCACATAACTAACACGTCTCAATCTCACAATACCCAATTACTTACCTTACTCAAATCCCGCTATAAAGACCAAATAGATCTGCATAATATGTGCATATAACCAACAATCACAACGCATCGCAACACCGAAGGGTAACTCATAGATCACTCCAGAAAATGAATAAACTCAATGATAATTGAATGGTACATCCCTCAATAATATCAATTCAGAGTCAACAATCCCGACCCGGTGCAGAACACACACCCATACTGGGCCTACCAATGAACCCTAAATCAACTCTGGACACCCGCAATAGATAGATAACTCTTCGAAATTTCACAATGACTGAATCATGACACATACTAACATCTGACTAGCTTTTCTCACATCTTCACAGTCCACCACCACAAGATAACCTGTCTATAAGAACTCTCAATCTCGAAGTCCATGAAGCGCACGAATCACCATATCTGATCCCAACTCCACCGCTCGAATATGTAACGCACCTCTAATTCTCAATTATTCCACGAGGGATACCCTTATAACTTTTATGCACACCAAGCAACCCGAATATCACCAGTCGATCCAATAAGAGAGTGCCGCAATACTAATGAAGTAGCCTTAACTCAAACACATTGCCCTTTCTGAAATGCATACCCTCGACAAGCCGCACCAATTAGTGATATCATTTTTTCCTAGTCATCTGAAACTGCCCATGCTGCCTAAGAATTTATGACCTCCCTTCCAGAACTGAACCGTGAATCCACACATGCAAATCTCAACCCTACACAACCTACCGCATACACCATGACATCCGATGATAAATGTGAGAACTTTTTAATCCCTTCCGAGCCACAAGCAACTACATACCCAACTAGCCAAGAACCTTCCATTTGATCCCATCTAGAAGCAAAATCATTATACATCACATGCTCCTCATGCCAGTAGAAAATATACATCACTAATCGTGGTAGAAGCCATCTAGGACTCTCTGAATCCCATTTGCACTAAACCAAACAGTCAGGACTGAATCCTTCTAGTTCAACCGAGCTACGCAGGCCGTCAAAACCCAAGAGCATTGCGTCGAATCACATAGAACCTTACCACATCATAAGCACCCAAAGAACCGATCTTAATCATTACCATGTCGATCCAATCTACCACCAAGCTGTCCTATATCTACGAGTTCCTTCTGAATTACTTCCTAATTGAATCTCCTCCTTGCCATAGTACCAAAATCCTCAACCAGCAATCACCACGCAAGACCCTAGCACAGAACCACATCGCCCTAAGGCTCACAAGCCGTTGGATATCTCTTAAGCACCCCAAATGTACCACATATCAAATACTCACCATAAAGAGACTTTCTATGAATTTAAACTATTCTTCCCCTTTCATGATACCGAAATGTAGATTCCATAATAATATAGAAATGCCACAAGTCTTGACACCTTCCAATGTATATCTCAGTTTCTAGCCAAAGACACATCTTGAAGATTCCCAATTGTTATATATAAACCTTGAATCCATCAGAACCGTTCTCGAGAGTCATCTACTCTACGCAAATCTCAATTAAACCGATAAAACACATCGAACAGTCTATGCCCCCATTAACACATCAATACCCAAGGGAGTAACCGACACCACTAAACAACCAAGAAAGTTCCTACCCCCACACACTACTCCTTTTACAAATACAACTCAATCATTCAATAGAACCCATTTTCCCATAGAGTATAATACAACCTGCACCCAAAAATTTCCATTACCCGAGTCATTCTCAAACTCCACCTCTGTAGATCATAACTGATTCACCAGTATATCTCGAACAGAAACCAATACATCAGATTATCGTGTAACCAACTTTTCAGCAACAGAATCCCCCACTTGGCTCAAAGCCATAGATCAAGACAACAATAACTCATAATGCCCATACACTAACACCGCCACAATACCACAGTGAGATTCAACTAAATCCTTCATAAGCTGATATAACACAAACCATCTAATATCTCCAATCATCTACAAATCTTGCATTCATCATTGGAATAGACGTGCCAACTTCCACAAGCGATCTAAACTCAAATTGCAGCATACATCAATTACTGGTAAAAGAGGACTTGCTACAAAACCACCCAAGGATCACATAATCTCAGGATACCCCGGTGGAACTAGCCCCGCCTGCTTAGCCTCAAACTTATCTCTCTCTATACCCTTCTAAAAATCGTAGCTATTATGCAATCACTTTATCCTTCTGCATCTAACACAACCACCCCTATCCTTGAGGCATCACAACACGCAGTATAAGAATCTGAAGCTGATGGCAAAACTAACACTGGAGCTGTGATCAAAGCAATCTTGAGCTTCTAGAAGCTCTCCCCACACTCGTCTGACCACCTGGATACCTTTACTGGACACCACGTGCCCCAAGAATGCTACCGAACTGAGCCAAAATTCACAATTAGAGAATGTCACATAAAGCTCCTCCTCCCTCACTTCCATAATACCATCATCAAATGCTGAGCATGCTCCTCCTGGATACGAGAGTACACCGGGGTGTCATCAATGAACACAATAACAAAGGGATCCAAATACGGCTGAAATACGATGTTCATCAAATTCATGAACGCTGCTGGGGCATTGGTCAGCCCAAAAGACATCACCAAATATTCATAACACAATAGGAAGATCCACTTCTCTCCACAACTAAACTACATGAGAGGTCCTTCAATACACTCACAACTCGAGGCCATATTCCAACTAAAGAAAGAAGTCAAACACTCAACAACCCTTGCTACATCTCCAACCAATTCTTTTCGTCACGATCAAAGAATCCACAGACAAAACCCGGCCTCAAGACCTCAAGACTGGCCCCTTATCAACATGCTAAAATCACATCTCATCCATGGAAATCACCAGCCATCGATGCACGGCTGATATCGAGCGCTCACGTGCTCATTCAAATACATGAAAGGAATTCAAAGAGTTACGCTTTTCACAGAATAAATGGATTCGCACGACAAGAATTCAAGAATGTGAGATTTTTCCTAAGGGTTTTGCAGCCTCTCGAAGATAAGTACAGACGTCTCTGTACCGATCCACAAGACTCTTCTAAACTTTCTCATGATTGGTGAGTCCTATGTAACCCAGGCTCTGATACCAACTTGTCACGACCCCAAAACTAACCCGGCCATGATGGCGCCTATTGCGATACTGGGCCAGCCAAAAAACACTGAAAACATAAAGAACCTTCCGTTTAATCATTTCTAAGCCGACTATAAAGGTTTCATTTAACCATTTTTAAGCAAACTAAGATATGCCGAATAATAGATACAAATCCCAAAACCCTGGAGTCACTGGTCATGTGCATCTAAAGAAAATATACAAATCTGGAAAATAAACTCTATAATAGTAAGAATGAGAAAGCAGGGTTACAGACGCGTGCGCTACCTCGCAAAACCTCCGAGAAGTCCCTAGAACAGGTAAATGACTCACTCTGCCCTAGCACCTGGATCTGCACACAAGGTGCAGGGAGTAATGTGAGTACGCCAACTCATTAAGTAATAAATGTAAATAAGGACTGAGCAGTAAGAAACACATAAATCCATGTCATGAAATCACAGTAAGTACAACCTGCCTTCAAAATAGTGTATAAGTAAAATCATCTCGCTTAAAAACCAGATTTTTAGTAAAAATCATTTGAGGATATGTTTCTAACAGTTTCAAAGTTGTTTCAATAAAGTTTAGAGTAAAAGTGATGAAATCATAAATGGCCATCGGGCAACACATGTATCATAAATTACCCCTCAGGCATAACATCACTCAGTACCAGCCCCTGGAGCAACCTCCCAATCACTCATAATCAGCCCCGCGACAACAAAACGAATCAATAACAGCCTCTCAGGCAACATCACATCACTCACTCAGGGTACCCGCGCTCACTGGGGGTGTACAGACTCCGGAGGGTCTCCTACAGCCCAAGCGCTATAACAAGACATCTCGTGGCGTCATTAATCATGCCCTCAGCCTATCATATATCACAAATCAGTATAACATGCTGCGGCGCGCAGCCTGATCCAATAATATCCTCATAACACAGTCCCTCGGCCTTACTCAGTCAGGAACCTCTCAAGCCATTCGGGCTATTAGTAAAACGGGGTGCTCGACCCAAAATATCATTTTATTCATCAAATAGTGTAAATGATACTGAGTTTCGAAATGAGTTTAATAACATCAAAATACGCTAAAGGAACAAAGCCCACTCGAAAATAATCAAATCACATAAAAAATTCCGAAATTGGCCAAACCCGACCCCCAGGCCCACATCTCGAAATTCGATAAAAATCACAAAACTAGAATCCTTATTCACTCACGAGTCTACCCATATCAAATTAATCAAAATCCGACATCAAATGGTCATTCAAATCCCCAAAAGAATTCTCTAATTTTTCCTCCATTTTCTCCCAATTTTCACCCCAAATTCCCACATTAAATGATAGAAATCAAGACATAATCATGGAATTAAACCAAATATGAGTGAAGAACACTTACCCCAATGACTCCTCTGAAAATCCCCTTAAAAATCGCCTTCTTCCGAGCTCTCTATTTAATTTTGAAATTATGGACTTAAACCCTCGTTTTTGGGACTTAAACATTCTACCCAGACATTTTCTTCAGTGCGAACGCGACCAAACTCACGTGTTCGCATAGAACAAATGGCACTGCCCCTAAAAAGACCCTACGCAATCGCCAACAACCACACACGATCGCGATTTAATGCAACACAGCCCCACGCGATCGTAAGCTCCTTCACACGTTCACATAGCACAAACGCCTCAGCCTTCACTCGCTCCCTAACTTCTACGCGAACACGAACTTGACCACGCATCCGCAAAGCACAACGCCACTCCCTCACGCGATCACGACCTCCCCCATGCGATCACATAGAACAAATCACTGCAACTCCCAGTTAAGCCTACACGTTCGCCAACATACCCACGCGATCGAATATAAGAAAACCAGAAGCCTTCACATCAGAAAATTTGCCACTTTCTAAGTCCAAGAATTGGTCTGATAACCACCCGAAACAGACCCGAGGCCCTCAGGACCTCAACCAAACATGCCAACACATCCCATAACCTCATTCAAATGCCTTCGAACCACTCAAAACAACACCGAAACACTAAATCTACCTCGTATTCAAGCCTAAGAACTTCAAAACTTCCAAATTCCACAAACGATGTTGAAACCTACCAAATCACCTCCGAATGACACTACGAACCTGCTCCAACTTCTGGCATTCCATTCCAACTCCGACAGTTAATGTTCCACTGCCGACCGGAAATCGCCAAAAATTCAATTTCGCCAATTCAAGCCTAATTCTACTCCGGACCTCCAAACAACATTCCGAACACACTCCGTAGTCCCAAATCACCTAACGAAGCTATCCGAGCCCTGAAAACCACATTCAACTATTCACCCAACTTAAGAGACTAAGTGTCTCATTTCTCTCCAGAACCACTCTGCACCCGAGCCAACTGATCCAACACAACATAAATGAGCTAAACAACATAAAACAAAGTAGAAATAGGGAAAACAAGGCTAAACTCTCAAAACGACTGGCCGGGTCATTACACTTACTGAATTAATAGAGAAGTCAACCATCAAAATTAAAGAATATGAGATAAAAATCTTATACACAATTATAATTTTTAAAACTAGTGGTACAAGTCATAAGCTCTACTAAGTTCGCTAAGATAATCATTAAGTACAACTGTTCGGAATGTAAATCAAACAGTACAAAAAATTGAAATCACAAGGTGAATCCGAGGCTTGCGAAAGCGACGGTAAGTTTACCTAGAGTCTCCACAGCTCGATGTCACGACCAAAAATCCATACTAGTCGTGATGGAACCTAGTCCAACCCGCTAGGTAATCCAATTAACTACTATCCAATTTAATAAGACTTATTAAGAGAATAAATGATACTACAAGTGTTTAATACAAGAATTTTCCCAAGGACTAGTAGTACAAATCATGAGCTTCTAAGAATAGAGTTTACAAAGTTGGTATGAATTAAATACATTATCTGCTCGAAAAGTACATAAACAGATTTACACATTCTAAGGCTACCATGAACAAAAGACAGCTACAACGGGAGAGCAGGTACATCTTCAAATCTAGCTCTCGTCGATCTCAGCAATGTCCACAACCAACATCTGCACGCAAGGTGCAGAAGTATATTATGACTACAACCGACCCCATGTACTCAATGTAGACGCGTAATTTTTGACCCTCCCCGAGATATTATACTTTTTAGCGTTTAAACATTTTGTTTAGGCCTAATATCTCTTTTACTTTATTTTAAGCACAAAAATGAAAATTACAAAAATATTTTCACTTTTAATATTTAGTTTTATTTTAGTAGTATATTTTAATTAATTAAGAGTAAGTTTTTTTTTCATTTTTATAAACACATTATATCTTTTTTTTAGTCTTCCTAGCCCAAAACAAAAATCCAACCAGACCTGGACCCAACCCAATTCCCACTAACCTAAAATAATCCTTCTTCTTATACACTCATGACAACCATCAGCAAAAAGACTACACCTTAATCACACAAAATACACACACTAGACAAAAACCCTTACCCCCTTATAGAGCTGCCGCGACCAGTCTAATATCCGCCGGAAAATTGCCGGCCACAACTACCCTAACCTCGCCGAACTCCACCCCCTGATACCAGTAAGCTCGAAGACCTCAACCAACTTTCCTCACCCCTTAAATTCTTCAGCAGCCCTTCTCCTTCACCAAAAAAAATCAGTCGCCATCGCTTCTCTCAACCCAATCTCCGGCGCAACAGTCACCCCATATCCGTCCATCTCACTAGGTGAATACTTATACGAAAAAGTCATTGTTTTCAGCTTCAAAATCTTGCATTGAAGCTCTGTGCTCGAAGTCGAGGTCGCCGGAGAATCTTCAATTCGAAGTACTGTTCGTCATCTCCTTCTCCGACGACCGTTGCTAATCAAACTGGCCCCGTTCTTGTTAGTATCCACTAGTTCGTTTCTCCTTTTCACAGATATGAAAATACTAGGCTTTCAGATCTGGCCGGATTTTTATATTTTTCGGCGATTTCCATTAAAACCGGTTGAGTTTCATTTTGGTCGAGTTTTTTCCAATTCGAGGCTACCGGCGAGTTCGAGCTCGTTGTTTGAAGTTACTTTTAGCATTTGTCCGGCAGAAAGGTAAACGCATAAAACTGTTGTTGTATTTGAATGTCTTAATGAAAATGATCACTGAATTGTTCTGTTCAAGTTTTGTGGTAAAGATGTTTCATTAGTGATGTATCTAATTTTTGTTGTTGAAGTCCTAACTCATATATATTAATGTGAAATTTAAGATTCACCATTTGTTTATTTGGTTGGCAGCCAAAGTTATTTTACTTCAAGTTTTATCTAAAATGTTTAGAGGATCAACTAAAAATTGTAGTTAAGCTCAATTTTTTGTTGCGCTGTTGTGCGAAAGGGATTAAAGTTTGTGAAATACTTTTATGGGTTGTGGGATTTGAGTGATTAAAAAATGAAGGAATTTTGTATTGTAAATATGTTTAATGAAACAGTGAGCTAAAATAAATCATCTGCCCACTTTCAATATCTCCATAATCTATGGCCTCGTCATAATCTCAAATTTTAGCAATACCAATGAAATCATCATGACTATGGGTACGGTTCCCGTGGCAAGGTCACAATACCTAAATCCCATCCGGGTGTGCATTTCATGTGACCCAACCCTAACTTCAAACAATAATAAAATCATACGTAGCAATCGCGGGTGCATTTCATGTGACGCGGTTGTGATGTGTCTAAAAATAACAAGTGCACGCCATCGTGACTTGTCCCAAGATAAATCCATAAAATATAAAAAAAATGATTTATAGACACATCCTGTAAGCTAAAATACCTCTTTTAGATAAATATTCCAAAACTTAGAGAATAATTGAGTATCGCCTCAAATAGGCATTTTTAATCGTCAGTCATGACCATAGTCATGACTATATAATATACATTCGGGTGCTGCAACTCATGGCCCCAACTCTAACTCAAAACATTAGTTTAAATAAACATGTTATAAATCGCGGGTACATTTCATGTGGTGCGGTTTGCAACGTGTCCAAAAATAACAAGTGCACGTCATCGTGACTTGTATTAAAATAATTCCGTAAATATTAAAAAGCGGCTAAAAAGTAGGAAGGCTAAAAATGCACAATAGGTTTAAAATATGTAAATAATTAGATATTTAGGCCAAATATTATTAGTTAACCGACCGCGCTAGAACCACGGAACTCGGGAATGCCTAACACCTTCTCCTGGGTTAACAGTATTCCTTACCCGGATTTCTGGTTCGCAGACATTTTTCAAACAGAGTGAAAATTTCCTCGGTTTGGGATTTCAACAAGTAAATGGTGTCCCGGAACACCGTAAAAAATCCGGGTGGCATCTCTGAAACTAAAATAAATCCCAAATCCTAATAATGTCACTTAAAGTGGAAAAACTCTCTTGTTACCCTTCATTAATCCGGGGTAGTGGAAAAAGGAGGTGTGACAGCTCTGGCGACTCTGCTGGGGATAAGAACCCAAAGCTTCTTGTTTAGGGTTCAAAATTCGAGCTTAGAATAACTGTTATATTTGGCTTTATTATCTGATTTTACATGTTTGAACCTAATGTGCTAAATGCCGCTTTTACTGCTTTGATATTATCAGAACTGTATATAAATTATTAAGAAACCCTCTTCTCTCTGAGTCTTCTAAATCATCTGGGAAGTGTGCACTTCGTGTGACTTCTTTTCTGTTAGTCATATCCAAATTTTAGAACGAGGTTCGGACAAGTTGCAAAGCCGGTGAAATATCTGTATTCCCAGTACGCTCCTCTCCTCGGCTCGAGTTGTCCGCTCGGGTAAGCCAGGTCTAGAACAATACACCACAGGGTTCAAACCTAGAGTGACATAGCCTCACGTCAGATCCCTAGTAGGAACGTTTGTTTGCATCATGTGCATTTGACTTTGCGGACTCAACACAGGGGTTGGGTCAGTCTAGGACAGGTGTACCTAATTTAAAAGACCATCATGATGCATCTTACGTGCTACTTGCGTTTCTGTTTATTTTGGCTTACACGTTGACTGGCTTCTAGAATGGGAAAGAAAATAAAAATAAAAAATCGAAAAAACAAAACAAAAACAAAGATGCAAGGTAGGTATTTGAAACCCGAAACTCTGCCGAAATCTTTCAAAAAAAAGGAACAAGAAAATAAGTGAATGTTTTCAAAAGTAATGTTTTCCCGGTTCTGTCAAAACTGGCAGAACTACGCGGGTCTGCTTCTCACCGGATGTGAGATACATAGGCAAACCTCACCGGTTCCGGCCCCAATTTTTATAAAACAAAGATCCCCAAAAAATATTTTTTCTACCTTTTTATTTTCCCGAATTTTAAAAAATCCAAAAAACAAAAATTCCTTTAATTCCTTTTCAGAAGTCTTTCTTTAGAAAATCCCAAATAATTTTTTTAACCAAAAATATTTTCTTTCATCTTAATAAGTCTTTCATTCAAAAAAAA
>ML309563.1:0-18287 GCA_005239505.1 Nicotiana paniculata
GAAATTAAATTGGAATTCCTTGAGTCGTGCCTATATTATCGCCTGCCATTGTCCAGGCGAGACACCTTAGTATGGAGCCGGTACCGGATCGCATGATATTTGTCCGGGACATCAAATACGACCTTGGGAACCATAACCAACGCTTCGAAATGATCAAGTTAAATTTTGTGGTATTTTATGGTAATAAAACTCGAATTCCGCCAGTCGTGCCTGTATTATCGCCTGCCATGGTCCAGGACAGACGCATTGGTACTGAGTCGGTACCCGATCGCATGATATTTCTCCGGGACATCAAATACGACCCAAGGGACCATAACCAACGCATCGAAATGATCAAGTTACATTTTTTGGCATTTTAGGGAAATTAAATTGGTATTCCGCTAGTTGTGCCAGTATTATCGCCTGCCATGGTCCAGGTCGGACGCCTTGGTATGGAGCCGTTACCAGATCGCATGATATTTGTCCGAGACATAAAATACAGCCTTAGCAACCATAACCAACGCTTCAAAATGATCAAGTTATATTTTTTGGCATTTTATGGCAATTAAACTGGAATTCCGCCAACCATGCCTGTATTATCGTCTGCCATGGTCCAGGCCGGACGCAATGGGGAGCCGGTACCGGATCGCATGATATTTCTCCGGGACATCAAATACTACCTAAGGAACCATAACCAATGCTTCAAAATTATCAAGTTACATTTTCTGGCATTTTATGGCAATTAAACTGGAATTCCGCCAGTCGTGCATTTATTATCGCTTGCCATGGTCCAAGGCGGACGCCTTGGTACGTAGCCGGTACCGGATCGCATGATATTTGTCCGTGACATCAAATATGACCCAAGGAACCATAACCAATGCTTCGAAATGATCAAGTTATATGTTTTTGAATTTTATGGCAATTAAATTAGAATTCCGCCAGTCGTGCCTATATTATCGCCTGCCATGGTCCAGACCGGACGCCTTGGTACGAAGCCGGTACCGGATCGCATGATATTTTTCCGGGACAGAAAATACGACTCAAGGAACCATAACCAACACTTCGAAATGATCAAGTTATATTTTATGGCATTTTATGACAATTAAACTGGAATTTCGCCAGTCGTGCCTGTATTATCCCCATCCACGGTCCACGCCGGACGCCTTGGTATGGAGCATGTACCGGATCGTATGAATTTGTCTGGAAAATCAAATATGACCCAAGAAACCATAAACAACGCTTCAAAATGATCAATTTACATTTTTTGGCATTTTATGGCAATTAAACTGGAATTCCACTAGTCGTGCCTGTATTATCGCCTGCCATGGTCCAGACCGGCCGCCTTGATACGGAGCCAGTACCGGATCGCATGATATTTGTTCGGGACATCAAATACAACCCAAGGAACTATAACCAACACTTCGAAATGATCAAGTTACATTTATTTGAATTTTATGGAAATTAAATTGGAATTCCTTGAGTCGTGCCTATATTATCGCCTGCCATTGTCCGGGCGAGACGCCTTGGTATGGAGCCGGTACCGGATCGCATGATATTTGTCCGGGACATCAAATATGACATTGGGAACCATAACCAACGCTTCGAAATGATCAAGTTAAATTTTTTGGTATTTTATGGCAATAAAACTCGAATTCCGCCAGTCGTGCCTGTATTATCGCTTGCCATGGTCCAGGACAGACGCGTTGGTACTGAGCCGGTACCCGATTGCGTGATATTTCTTCGGGACATCAAATACGACCCAAGGGACCATAACCAACGCTTCGAAATGATCAAGTTACATTTTTTGACATTTTATGGAAATTAAACCGGAATTCCGCCAGTCGTGCCTGTATTATCGCCTGCCGTGGTCCAGGCCGGGCGCCTTGGTACGGAGCCGGTACCAAATCGCATGATATATGTCCGGGACATCTAATATGAGCTTAGGAACCATAACCAACGTTTCCAAATGATCAAGTTACATTTTTTGGAATTTTATGGCAATAAACTGGAATTCCTCTAGTCGTGCATGTATTATCGCCTGGCATGGTCCAGGCTGGACTCCTTAGTATGGAGCCGGTACCGGATCACATGATATTTTTTCGGGACATCAAATACGACCCAGGGAACCATAACCATCGCTTCGAAATGATCAAGTTACATTTTTTATCATTTTATGGCAATTAAAATGTAATTCCGCCAGTCGTGCCTGTATTATCCCCTGGCATGGTCCAAGCCTGACGCCTTGGTACGGAGCCGGTACCGGATAGCAGGATATTTGTCCGGGACATCAAATACGACCCAAGGTACCATAACACACGCTTTGAAATGATCAAGTTACATTTTTTGGCAATTTATGGCAATTAAACTGGAATTTCGCCCAGTCGTGCCGTTATTATGGCCTGCCATGGTCCAGGCCGGACGCTTTGGTACGGAGACGGTACCGGATCGCATGATATTTTTCCGGAACAGAAAATACGACCCAAGGAACCATAACCAAGGCTTTATAATGATCAAGTTACAATTTTTGGCGTTTTATGAAAATTAAACTAGAATTCCGCCAACCGTACCTGTATTATCGCCTCCCATGGTCCAGGTTGGACGCATTGGTACGGAGTCGGTACCGGATCACATGATATTGTTCCGGGACATCAAATACGACCCAAGAAACCATAACCAATGCTTCGAAATGATCAAGTTACATTTTTTGGCATTTTATGACAATTAAACTGGAATTTTGCCAATCGTGCCGGTATTATCGCCTGCCATGGTCCAGGCCGGACGCCTTGGTACGAAGACGGCACCAGATCGCATGATATTTTTCCGGGACAGAAAATATGACCCAAGGAACCATAACCAAGGCTTTAAAATGATCAAGTTACTATTTTTGGCGTTTTATGGAAATTAAACTAGAAATCCGCCAACCGTACCTGTATTATCGCCTCCCATGGTCCAGGTTGGACGCATTGGTACGGAGCCGGCACCGGATCACATGATATTGTTCCGGGACATCAAATACGACCCAAGGAACAATAACCAATGCTTTGAAATGATGAAGTTACATTTTTTGGCATTTTATGGCAATTAAACTGGAATTCCGCCAGTCGTGCATGTATTATGGTCCAGGATGGACACCTTGGTACGGAGGCGATACCGGATCGCATGATATTTGTTCGGGACATTAAATATTACCCAAGGAACCATAACCAACGCCTCAAAATGATCAATTTACATTTTTTTGAATTTTATGGCAATTAAACTGGAATTCCGCCAACTGTAGCTGTATTATCGCCTGCCATGGTCCAGGTTGGACGCATTGGTACGGAGCCGGTACCGGATCGCATGATATTTTTCCAGGACATCAAATACGACCCAAGGAACCATAACCAATGCTTTGAAATGATCAAGTTACATTTTTTGGCATTTTATGGCAATTAAACTGGAATTCCGCCAGTCGTGCATGTATTATCGCCTGCAATGGTCCAGGATGGACGCCTTCGTATGGAGGCGATACCGGATCGTATGATATTTGTCCGGGACATTAAATACAACCCAAGGAACCATAACCAACGCCTCGAAATGATAAATTTACATTTTTTTGAATTTTATGGCAATTAAACTGGAATTCCGCCAACCGTAGCTGTATTATCGCCTGCCGTGGTCCAGGTTGGACGCATTGGTACGGAGCAGGTACCGGATCGCATGATATTTTTCCGGGACATAAAATCCGACCCAAGGAACCATAACCAACACTTCAAAATGATCAAGTCACATTTTTTGGCATTTTATGACAATTATACTGGAATTCCGCTAGTCGTGCATGTATTATCGCCATCCATGGTCCAGGCCGGACGCCTTGGTACGTAGCCGATACTGGATCGCATGATATTTGTTCGGGACATTAAATACAACCCAAGGAACCATAACCAACGCTTCAAAATGAACAATTTACATTTTTTGGCATTTTATGGAAATTAAACTGGAATTCCGCTAGCCGTGCATGTATTATCACCTGCCATGGTCCAGACCGGACGCCTTGGTACGGATCCAGTACCGGATCGCACGATATATGTTCGGGACATCAAATACGACCCAAGGAACCACAACCAATACTTCGAAATGATCAAGTTACATTTTTTGGCATTTTATGGAAATTAAACTGGAATTCTGCCAGTCGTGCCTTTATTATCGCCTGCTATGGTCCAGGCCGGATGCCTTGGTACGGAGCCGGTACCGGATAGCATAATATTTGACCGGGACATCAAATACGACCCAAGGAGCCATAACACATGCTTCGAAATGATGAAGTTATATTTTTTGGCATTTTATGGCAATTAAACTGGAAATCCCCTAGACGTGCATGTATTATTGCCTGCCATGGTCCAGGCCGGACAACTTCGTACGGAGCCGGTACCGGATAGCATAATATTTGACCGGGACATCAAATACGACCCAAGGAGCCATAACACATGCTTCGAAATGATGAAGTTATATTTTTTGGCATTTTATGGCAATTAAACTGGAAATCCCCTAGACGTGCATGTATTATTGCCTGCCATGGTCCAGGCCGGACAACTTCGTACGGAGCCGGTACCGGATCGCATGAAATTTCTCCGGGACAGAAAATACGACCGAAGGAACCATAATCAATGTTTCGAAATAATCAAGTTACATTTTTTGGTATTTTATGGAAATTAAACTGGAATTTTTCAAGTCGTGCCTGTATTATTGCCTGCGATGGTTCAGGCTGATGCCTTGGTACGTATCGAATACCAGATCGCATGATATTTGTCCGGGACATCAAATACAACCCAAGGAACCATAACCAATGCTTCGAAATGATCAAGTTATATTTTTTGGCATTTTATGGCAATTAAACTGGAATTCCTCCAGTCGTGCCTGTATTATCGCCTGCCATTGTCCATGCCGGACGCCTTGGTGCGGAGCCGGTACCGGATAGCATGATATTCTTCCGGGACATCAAATACGACCCAAGGAACCATAACACATGCTTAGAAATTATGAAGTTAAATTTTTTGGCATTTTATGCCAATTAAACTGGAATTCCCCTAGAAGTGCATGTATTATCGCCTGCTATGGTCCAGGCCGGACAACTTCGTACGGAGCCGGTACCGGATCGCATGAAATTTCTCTGGGACATCAAATACGACCCAAGGAACCATAACCAAGGCTTCAAAATGATCAAGTTACATTATTTGGCATTTTATGGCAATTAAACTGGAATTCTACCAGGCGTGCCGATATTATCGCCTGCCATGGTCTAGCCACGACTCCGTACAAAGGAGTCGGTACCGGATCGCATGATATTTTTCCGGGACATCAAATACGACCCAAGGAACCATAACCAAGGCTTCAAAATGATCAAGTTACATTATTTGGCATTTTATGGCAATTAAACTGGAATTCTACCAGGCGTGCCGATATTATCGCCTGCCATGGTCTAGCCACGACTCCGTACAAAGGAGTCGGTACCGGATCGCATGATATTTTTCCGGGATAGAAAATACAACCCAAGGAACCATAAAAAACACTTCGAAATGATCAAGTTACATTTTTTGGCATTTTATGACAATTAAACTGGAATTCTACCAGTCGTGCCGATATTATCGCCTGCCATGGTCCAGGCCGGACGCCTTGGCACGGAGACGGTACCGGATCGCATGATATTTTTCCGGGACAGAAAATACACCCAAGGAACCATAACCAAGGCTTCAAAATGATCAAGTTACATTTTTTGGCATTTTATGGCAATTAAACTAGAATTTTGCCAACCGTACTTGTATTATCGCCTGCCATGGTCCAGGTTGGATGCATTGGTACGGAGCCGGTACCGAATCACATGATTATGTTCCGGGACATCAAATACGACCCAAGGAACCATAATCAATACTTTGAAATGATCAAGTGACATTTTTTGTTATTTTATGGCAATTAAACTGGAATTTCGCCAGTCGTGCATGTATTGTCGCCTGCAATGGTCCAGGATGGACGCCTTGGTACGGAGGCGGTACCTGATCGCATGATATTTTTCCGGGACATCCAATACGACCCAAGGAACCATAACCAATGCTTCGAAATGATCAAGTTACATTTTTTGGCAGTTTATGGCAATTAAACTGGAACTCCTCCAATCGTGCCTGTATTATCGCCTGCCATGGTCCAGGACGGACACCTTGGTACAGAGCTAGTACCGGATCACATGATATTTGTCCTGGACATAAAATATGACCCAAGGAACCATAACTAGCGCTTCGAAATGATCAAGTTACATTTTTTGTCATTTTATGACAATTAAACTGGAATTCTGCCAGTCATGCCTGTATTATCGCCTTCCATGGTCCAGGTCGGATGCCTTTGTACTGAGCCGGTACCGGATCGCATGATAGTTTTTTACAGGAAATCAGATACGACCCAAGGAACCACAACCAACGCTTCGAAATGATCAAGTTACATTTTTTGGCATTTTATGACAATGAAATTGGAATTTCGCTAGTTGTGCCTGTATTAACGCCAGCCATGGTCCAGATCGGATGCCTTGGTACGGAGCCGGTACCGGATAGAATGATATTTATCCAGGAAATCAAATACGACCCAAGGAACTATAACCAATGCTTCGAAATGATCAAGTTACATTGTTTAGCATTTTATGGATATTAAAATGGAATTGCGCCGGTCGTGCTTGTATTATCGCCTACCATGGTCCAAGTCGAACGCCTTGGTACGGAGACGGTTCCGGATCGCATGATTTTTTTCCGGGACATGAAATACAACCCAAGGAACCATAACCAACTCTTCGAAATAATACATTTATGGGCATTTTACAGTCGTTCCTGTATTATCGCCTGCCATGGTCCAGGCTGGACGTCTTGGTACGGATCCGGTACCGGATCGCATGATATTTGTCCGAGACATCAAATACGACCCGAGGAACCATAACCAGTTCTTCTAAATGATCAACTAACATTTTTTGGCATTTTATGGCAATTAAAATGGAATTCCGCCAGTCATGCCTGTATTATCGCCTGCCATGGTCCATGCCGGACGCCTTGGTACAGAGCCGGTATCGGAACGCATGATATTTCTCCGGGACATCAAATATGACCTTAGGAACCATAACCAACACTTCTAAATGATCAAGTTACAATTTTTGGCATTTTATGACAATGAAACTGGAATTCCGCCAGTCGTGCCTGTATTAACGCCTGCCATGGTCCAGGCCGGATGCCTTGGTACGGAGCCGGTACCGGATAGAATGATATTTATCCGGGACATCAAATACGACCCAAAGAACCATAACCAACGCTTCGAAATGATGAAGTTACATTTTTTGGCATTTTATGGATATTAAACTGGAATTCCACCGGTCATGCTTGTATTATCGCCTGCCATGGTCCAGGTCGGACGCCTTTGTATGGAGCCGGTACCGGATCGCATGATATTTGTCTGGGAAAGCAAATACGACCCAAAGAATCATAACCAATGCTTCGAAATGATCAAGTTACATTTTTTGGCATTTTATGGCAATTAAACTGGAATTCCGCTAGTCGTGCCTGTATTATCGCCTGCCATGGTCCAGACCGGACTCCGTGGTATGGAGCCGGTACAGGATCACATTATATTTCTACGGGACATCAAATACGACCCAAGGAACAACAACCAACTCTTCCAAATGATCAAGTTACATTTTTTGGCATTTTATGGCAATTAAACTAGAATTCCGCCAGTCATGCCTATATTATCACCTTCCATGGTCCAGACCGGACGCCTTGGTACGAAGCCGATACTTGATCGCATGATATTTTTTCCGAGACATCAAATACAACCCAAGGAACCATAACAACCGCTTTGAAATGATCAGATTACATTTTTTGGCATTTTATAGTAATTAAACCGAAATTCCGCTAGTTGTGCTTGTATTATCGCCTGCTATGGTCCAGGCTGGACGTCTTGGTACGAAGCGGGTATCCGATCGCATCATATTTTTCTGAGACATCAAATACGACCTAAGGAACCATAAATCATGCTTCGAAATGATCAAGTTACATTTTTTGGTATTTTATGGAAATTAAACTGGAATTCCGCTAGTCGTGCCGGTATTATCGCCTGCCATGGTCCAGGCAGGACGCCTCGTTACGGAGCCGGTACCGAATCACATTATATTTGTCCAGGACATCAAATACGACCTTAGGAACCATAACCAACGCTTCGAGTGATCAAGTTACATTTTTTGGCAATGAAACTGGAATTTTGCCAGTCGTGCCTGTATTATCGCCTGCCATGGTCTAGGTCGGACGCCTTGGTACGAAGACGGTACCGGATGGCATGATATTTGTCTGGGACATCAAATACGACCCAAGGAAACTTAACCAATGCTTCGAAATGAGTTACATTTTTTGGCATTTTATGGCAATTAAACTGGAATTCCGCCAGTCGTGCCTGTATTATCGCCTGCCATGGTCCAGGCCAGACGCCTTGGTACGGAGCTGGAACCGGATCGCATGATATTTGTCCCGTACAGCAAACACGACCCAAGGAACCATAACCAAGGCTTCAAATATGACCTTAGGAACCGTAACCAACGCTTGATCAAGTTACATTTTTTGGAATTTTATGACAATGAAACTGGAAGTCCGCCAGTCGTGGCTGTATTAACGCCTGCCATGGTTCAGGCCGGACGCCTTGGTACGGAGCCGGTATCGGATAGAATGATATCTATCGGGGACATAAAATACGACCCAAGGAACCATAACCAACGCTTCGAAATGATCAAGTTACATTTTTTGGCATTTTATGGATATTAAACTGGAATTCCGCCGGTCGTGCTTGTATTATCGCCTGCCATGGTCCAGGTCGGACGCCTTGGTACGGAGCCGGTTCTTGATCACATGATATTTTTCTGGCAAAGCAAATACAATCCAAGGAACCATAACCCACCCTTCGAAATAATCAAATTACATTTTTTGGCATTTTATGGTAATTAAACTGGAATTTCGCAGTCGTGCCTGTATTATTGCCTACCATGGTTCAGGTCAGACGCCTTGGTACGGAGCCGATACCAGATCTCATGATATTTTTTCCGGGACATCAAATACGACCCAAGGAACCATAACCAATGCTTCGAAATGATCAAGTTACAGTTTTTGGTATTTTATAGTAATTAAACCAAAATTTCGCCAGTCGTGCCTGTATTATCGCCTGCCATGGTCCAGGATGGACGTCTTGGTATGAAGCCGATACCGGATCGCCTGATATTTGTTCGAGAAATCAAATACGACCCAAGGAACCATAACCAGTGCTTCGAAATGATCAAGTAACATTTTTTTGCATTTTATGGCAATTAAACAAGAATTCCGCCAGTCGTGCCTGTATTATCGCCTGCCATGGTCCAGGCCGGACTCCTTGGTACGGAGTCGGTACCGGATCACATGATATTTGTACGGGACATCAAATACNCCAGTCGTGCCTTTATTATCGCCTTCCATGGTCCAGGCCAGACGCCTTGGTACGGAGCCGGTACCGGATCGCATGATATTTGTTCGGGACATTAAATACGACCCAAGGAACCATAACACATGCTTCGAAATGATTAAGTTACATTTTTTGGGAATTTATGGCAATTAAACTGGAATTCCCCCAATCGTGCCTATATTATCGCCTGACATGATGTAGGCCGATTGCCTTGGTACAAAGCCGGTACCGAATTGCATGATATTTGTCCGGGACATCAAATACGACCCAAGGAACCACAAAAAACTCTTCGAAATGATCAAGTTACATTTTTTGGAATTTTATGGCAATTAAACTGGAATTCCGCCAGTCGTGCCTGTATTATCGCCTGCCATGGTCCATGCCGGACTCCGTGGTATGGATTCGGTACCGGATCACTTGATATTTGTACGGGACATCAAATACGACCCAAGGAACCACAAAAAACTCTTCGAAATGATCAAGTTACATTTTTTGGAATTTTATGGCAATTAAACTGGAATTCCGCCAGTCGTGCCTGTATTATCACCTACCATGGTCCAAATCGGACGCCTTGGTGCGGAGCCAGTACCGGATCGCATGATATTTGTCTGGGACATCAAATACAACCTAAGGAACCATAACCAGCGCTTCGAAATGATCAAGTTACATTTTTTGGTATTTTATGGCAATTAAACTAGAATTTCGCCAGTCGTGCCTGTATTATTGCCTACCATGGTTTAGGCCGGAAACCTTGGTTCGGAGCCGGTACCGGATCGCATGATATTTGTCCGGGACACCAAATACGACCCAAGGAACCATAACCAACGCTTCGAAATGATCAAGTTACATTTTTTGGCATTTTATGGCAATTAAAATGTAATTCCGCCAGTCGTGCCTGTATTTTAGCCTGCCATGGTCCATGCCGAATGCCTTGGTACGGAGCCGGTACCGAATAGAGTGATATTTATCTGGGACATCAAATACGACCCAAGGAACCATCACAAACGCTTCAAAATGATCAAGTTACATTTTTTGAATTTTATGGATATTAAAATGGAATTCCGCCGTTCGTGCTTGTATTATCGCCTGCCATGGTCCAGGTTGGACGCCTTGGTACGGAGCCGGTACCGGATCGCATGATATTTTTCCAGGACATGAAATACGACCCAAGTAACCATAACCAACGCTTCGAATTTATCAAGTTACTTTTTTGGTATTTTATAGTAATTAAACCGAAATTCCGCCAGTCGTACCTATATTATAGCCTGCCATGGTCCAGGCTGGACGTCTTGGTACGGAGCCGGTACGGGATCGCATGATATTTGTCCAGGACATCAAATACGACCCAAGGAACCATAACCAGTGCTTCGAAATGATGAAGTTACATTTTTTGGCATTTTATGGAAATTAAATTGGAATTCCGCCAACCGTACATGTATTATCGCTTGCCATGGTCCATACCGGACGCCTTGGTACGGAGCTGGTACCGGAACGCATGATATTTCTCCGGGACATCAATACGACCTTAGGAACCATAACCAACGCTTCTAAATGATCAAGTTACATTTTTTGGCCTTTTATGACAATGAAACTGGAATTCCGCCAGTCGTGCCTGTATTAACGCCTGCCATGGTCCAGGCCGGACGCCTTGGTACGGAGCCGGTACCGGATGGAATGATATTTATACGGGACATCAAATACGACCCATGGAACCATAACCAACGCTTCGAAATGATCAAGTTATATTTTTTCATATTTTATAGTAATTAAACCGAAATTGCGCCAGTCGTGCCTGTATTATCGCCTGCCATGGTTCAGGCTGGACATCTTAGTACGGAGCCGGTATCGGATCGCATGATATTTGTCCGAGACATCAAATACGACCTAAGGAACCATAACCCGTGCTTCGAAATGATCAAGTTACATTTTTTGGCATTTTATGGCAATTAAACTGGAATTCCGCCAGTTGTGCTTGTATTATCGCCTGCCATGGTCCAGGCCGGACGCCTCGGTATGGAGCTGGTACCGAACCACATGATATTTGTCTGGGACATCAAATACGACCTTAGGAACCATAACCAACGCTTTGAAATGATCAAGTTACATTTGTTGGCAATGAAACTGGAATTTCGCTAGGCGTGCCTGTATTATCGCCTGCCATGGTCTAGGTCGGACGCCTTGGTACGAAGCCGGTACTGGATAGCATGATATTTGTTTGGGACATCAAATACGACCCAAGGAACCATAACCAACGCTTCGAAATGATCAAGTTACATTTTTTGGCATTTTATGGAAATTAAATTGGAATTCTGCCAGTCGTGCCTGTATTATCGCCTGGCATGGTCCAGGGCGGACGCCTCGGTACGGAGCCGGTACCAGATCACATGATATTTGTCCGGAACATCAAATACGACCTTAGGAACCATAACCAACGCTTCAAAATAGTCAAGTTACATTTTTTGGCAATGAAACTGGAATTCCTCAACTCGTGCCTGTATTATCGCCTGCATGGTCCAGGGCGGACGCCTCGGTACGGAGCCGGTACCAGATCACATGATATTTGTCCGGAACATCAAATACGACCTTAGGAACCATAACCAACGCTTCAAAATAGTCAAGTTACATTTTTTGGCAATGAAACTGGAATTCCTCAACTCGTGCCTGTATTATCGCCTGCATGGTCCAGGGCGGACGCCTCGGTACGGAGCCGGTACCAGATCACATGATATTTGTCCGGAACATCAAATACGACCTTAGGAACCATAACCAACGCTTCAAAATAGTCAAGTTACATTTTTTGGCAATGAAACTGGAATTCCTCAACTCGTGCCTGTATTATCGCCTGCCATGGTCCAGGTCGGACGCCTTGGTGCGAAGCCGGTATCGGGTCACATGATATTTGTCCGGGACATAAAATACGACCCAAGGAACCATAAACCGTGCTTCAAAATGATCAAGTTAGATTTTTTGGTATTTTATGGAAATTAAACTGGAATTCCGCTAGTCGTGCTGGTATTATCGCCTGCCATGGTCCAGGCAGGACGCCTCGTTACGGAGCCGGTACCGAATCACATGATATTTGTCCAGGACATCAAATACGACCTTAGGAACCATAACCAACGCTTCGAGTGATCAAGTTACATTTTTTGGCAATGAAACTGGAATTTTGCCAGTCGTGCCTGTATTATCGCCTGCCATGGTCTAGGTCGGACGCCTTGGTACGAAGACGGTACCGGATGGCATGATATTTGTCTAGGACATCAAATACGAACCAAGGAACCTTAACCAATGCTTCGAAATGATCAAGTTACATTTTTTGGCATTTTATGGCAATTAAACTAGAATTCTGCCAGTCGTGCCTGTATTATCGCCTGCCATGGTCCAGGCCGGACGCCTTGGTACGAAGCCGGTACCAGATCGCATGATATGTTTATACAGGACATCAAATACGACCCAAGGAACCACAACCAACGCTTCTAAATGATCAAGTTACATCTTTTGGCATTTTATGGCAATTAAACTGGAATTCCGCCTATCGTGCCTGTATTATCCCCTGCCCATGTCCAGACCGGAGGCCATGGTATGGAGTCGGTACCGGATCACATGATATTTGTTCGAGACATCAAATACAACCTTAGGAACCATAACCAATGTTTCGAAATGATCAAGTTACATTTGTTGGCATTTTATGACAATGAAACTGGATACCACCAGTCGTGCCTATATTATCGTCTGCCATGGCCCAGGCCGGACACCTTGGTTTGGAGCTAGTACCGGATAGCATTATATTTATCCAGGACATCAAATACGACTGAAGGAACCATAACCAACACTTAGAAATTATGAAGTTACATTTTTGGGCATTTTATGGAAATTAAACTGGAATTCCCCTAGTCGTGCGTGTATTATCGCCTGCCATGGTCCAGGCTGGACGCCTTGGTACAGAGCCGGTACTGTATCGCATGATATTTATCTGGGACATCAAAATATGACCCAAGGAACCATAACCAACGGTTTGAAATGATCAAGTTGCATTTTTGGAATTTTATGGCAATTAAACTGGAATTCCCCCAATCGTGCATGTATTATCACCTGCAATGGTCTAGGCCAGACGCCTTGGTATGAAGCTGATACCAGATAGCATGATATTTGTCCGGGACATCAAATACGACCCAAGGAACCATAACCAACGCTTCGAAATGATCAAGTTACATTTTTTGGCATTTTATGGCAATTAAACGGGAATTCCGCCAGTCGTGCATGTATTATCGCTTTCCATGGTCCAGGCTCGACGCCTTGGTATGGAGCTAGTACCGGATCACATGCTATTTTTCCGATACATCAAATATGATCCAAGGAACCATAAGCAACACTACGAAATGATCAAGTTACATTTTTTGGCATTTTATGGCAATTAAACTGGAATTCCGCCAGTCGAGCCTGTATTATCGCCTGCCATGGTCCAGGCCGGACCCGGTACCGAATCTCATGATATTTTTCCGGGACAGAAAATACGACCCAAGGAACCACAACCAACGCTTCGAAATGATCAAGTCATATTTTTTGGCATTTTATGGCAATTAAACAAGAATTCCGCCAATCATGTCTGTATTATCGCCTTCCATGGTCCAGGCCGGACGCCTTGGTACGGAGCCGGTACCAGATAGCCTGATATTTGTTCGGGAAATTAAATACGACCCATGGAACCATAACACACACTTCGAAATGATCAAGTTACATTTTTTGGCATTTTATGGCAATTAAACTGGAATTCCCCCAATCATGGCTATATTACCGCCTCACATAGTCTAGGTCGGACGCCTTGGTACAGAGCCGGTACCGGATAGCATGATATTTGTCCGGGACATCAAATACGACCCAAGGAACCATAACCAATGCTTCGAAATGATCAAGTTACACTTTTTGGCATTTTATGGAAATTAAACTGGAATTTCGACAGTCGTGCATGTATTATCGCCTGCCTTGGTATGGAGCCGGTACCCGATCGCATGATATTTGTCCGGGACATCAAATATGACCCAAGGAACCATAACCAACACTTCGAAATGATCAAGTTACATTTTTTGGCATTTTATGGAAATTAAATTGGAATTCCGCCAGTCATGTCGGTATTATCGCCTGCCATGGTCCAGGCCAGACGCCTTGGTACGGAACCGGTACCGGATCGCATGATATTTGTCCTGGACAGAAAATAAGACCCAAGGAACCATAACCAATGCTTCGAAATGATCAAGTTACACTTTTTGGAATTTTATGGAAATTAAACTGGAATTCCGCCAGTCGTGCATGTATTATCACCTGCCTTGGTATTGAGCCGGTACCCGATCACATGATATTTGTACGGGACATCAAATATTACCCAAGGAACCATAACCAACACTTCGAAATGATCAAGTTACATTTTTTGTTTTTTTATGGAAATTAAATTGGAATTCCGCCAGTCATGTCGGTATTATCGCCTGCCATGGTCCAGGCCAGACGCCTTGGTACGGAGCCGGTACCGGATCACATGATATTTGTCCCGTACAGCAAATACGACCCAAGGAACCATAACCAAGGCTTCAAAATGATTAAGTTACAATTTTTGGAATTTTATGGCAATTAAACTGTAATTCCGCCGGTCGTGCCTGTATTATCTCCATCCATTGTCCAGGTCGGACGGCTTGGTACAAAGCCGGAACCGGATCGCATAATATTTGTTCGGGACATCAAATATTACCCAAGGAACCATAACCAACACTTCGAAATGATACTTTACAGTTTTAGGCATTTTATGACAATTAAACTGGAATTCGGCTAGTCATGCGTGTATTATAGCCTACCATGGTCCAGACCGGACGCCTTGGTATGGAGCCAGTACCAGATCGCATAATATTTGTCTGGAACATCAAATACGACCCAAGGAACCACAACCAATGCTTCGAAATGATCAAGTCACATTTTTGGCATTTTATTGCAATTAAACTGGAATTCCGCCAGTCGTGCTTGTATTATCACCTGCCATGGTCCAGGCCGGACGCCTCATTACGGAGCCGGTATCATATAGCATGATATTTGTCAGGGACATTAAATACGACCCAAGGAACCATAACACACGCTTAGAAATGATAAAGTTACATTTTTTGGCATTTTATGGCAATTAAACAGGAATTCCGCCAATCGTGCCTGTATTATCTCCTGCCATAGTCCAGGTCGGACGCCTTGGTATGGAGTCGGTTCTGAATTGCATGATATTTGTCCGGGATAGCAAATACGACCCAAGGAACCATAACCAACGCTTCGAAATGATCAAGTCGAATTTTTTGGCATTTTATGGAAATTAAATTGGAATTTCTCCAGTCGTGCCTGTATTATCGCTTGCCATAGTCCAGGCTAGACGCCTTGGTACGGAGCCGGTACCAGATAGCATGATATTTGTCCAAGAGATCAAATACGACCCAAGGAACGATAACCAACGCTTCGAAATGATTAAGGTACATTTTTTGGCATTTTGTGGCAATTAAACTGGAATTCCGCCAGTCGTGCCTGTATTATCGCCTGTCGTGGTCCAGGTCGGACACCTTGGTAATGAGCCGGTACCCGATCGCATGCTATTTCTCGGGGACATCAAACACGACCCAAGGAACCATAACCAACGCTTCGAAATGATCAAGTTACATTTTTTAGCATTTTGTGGCAATTAAACTGGAATTCCGCCAGTCGTGCCTGTATTATCGCCTGCCATGGTTCAGGCCGGACGGATTGGTACGGTGCCAGTACCGGATCGCATGATATTTGTCCGGGACAACAAATACGACCCAACGAACCATAACGAGTGCTTCAAAATGATCAATTTACATTTTTTGGCATTTTATGGAAATTAAATTGGAATTCCGCCAGTCGTGACTATATTATTGTCTACCATGGTTCAGGCCGGACGCCTTGGGACGAAGCCGGTACCGGATCACATTATATTTTTCTGGGACATCAAGTACGACCCAAGGAACCATGAAGCCTACGACCCAAGGAACCATAACCAATGCTTCACAATGATCAAGTTACATTTTTTTGGCATTTTATGGCAATTAAACTAGAATTCCGCCAGTCGTGCCTGTATTATCGCCTGCAATGGTCCAGGCCAGACGCCTTGGGGAGCCGGTACTGGAGCGCATGATATTTTTTTTTGGGACATCAAATACTACCCAAGGAACCATAACCAGCATTTCGAAATGATCAAGTTACATTTTTTGGCAATTTTTTTGAAATTAAACTACAATTCTGCTAGTCCTGCCTTTATTATCGCTTGCCATGGTCCAGGCCGGACGCATTGGTACGGAGCCGGTACCGGATTGCGTGATATTTGTACAGGACATCAAATACGACCCAAGGAACCATAACCAACGCTTTGAAACGATCAAGTTAATTTTGTGGAATTTTATGGAGATTAAACTGGAATTCCGCCAATCGTGCATGTATTATTGCCTGTCGTGGTCCAGGTCGGACGCCTTGGTACGGAGCCGGTACCCAATCATATGATATATCTCCGGGACATCAAATACGACTTAAGGAACCATAACCAACGCTTAGAAATAATCAAGTTACATTTTTTGGCAATTGTTTGGAAATTAAACTAGAATTCCGCCAGTCATGCCTGTATTATCGCTTGCCATGGTCCAGGCCGGACTCCTTAGTACAGAGCCGGTACTGGATCACATGATATTTGTACGGGACATCAAATAGGACCCAAGGAAGAAAAACCAACGCTTCGAAATGATCGATTTACATTTTTTGGCATTTTATGGAAATTAAATTGGAATTCCGCCAGTCATGCATGTATTATCGCCTGCCATGGTCCAAGCCGGACACCTCGGTATAGAGCTGGTACTTGATTGCATGATATTTGTCCCGGACAGAAAATACGACCCAAGGAACCATAACAAAGGTTTCGAAATGATCAATTTACATTTTTTGGCATTTTATGGCAATTAAATTGGAATTCTGCCAGTCGTGCCTGTATTATCGCCTGCCATAGTCCAAGCCGGACGCCTTGGTATGGAGCCGGTACCAGATAGAATGATACTTGTCCAGGACATCAAATATGACCCAAGGAACCATAACTAAAGCTTCGAAATGATCAAGTTAATTTTTTTGGAATTTTATGGTAATTAAACTGGAATTCCGCCAGTCGTGCCTGTATTATCACCTGCCATGGTCCAGGACGGACGCCTTGGTACGGAGCCGGTACCGGATCGCATGATATTTTTACGGGACATAAAATACGACCCAAGGAACCATAANTACCTTGGTATGGAGCCTATATCGGATAGCATGATATTTTTCTGGGACATCAAATACGACCTTAGGAACCATAACCAATGCTTCGAAATGATCAAGTTACATTTTTCGGCATTTTATGACAATGAAACTGGAATTTCTCTAGTCGTGCTTGTATTATCGCCTGCCATAGTCCAAGCCGGACGCCTTGGTATGGAGCCGGTACCAGATAGAATGATACTTGTCCAGGACATCAAATATGACCCAAGGAACCATAACTAAAGCTTCGAAATGATCAAGTTAATTTTTTTGGAATTTTATGGTAATTAAACTGGAATTCCGCCAGTCGTGCCTGTATTATCACCTGCCATGGTCCAGGACGGACGCCTTGGTACGGAGCCGGTACCGGATCGCATGATATTTTTACGGGACATAAAATACGACCCAAGGAACCATAACCAATGCTTCAAAATGATCAATTTTTGGGCATTTTATAGTAATTAAACCGAAATTCCGCCAGTCGTGCCTGTATTATTGCCTGCCATGGT
>ML309565.1:0-114762 GCA_005239505.1 Nicotiana paniculata
TTGCAGTCTAATATCACAAAATCAGCAGGAAATACAAACTTCCCCACTTACACCAATACATCTTCCAGAATAACCGACGGTCTCTTCACCGTCCTATCAGTAAGTTGCAGCAGCATGGAGGTGGGTCTGGCTCTACCAATCCCCAGTCTTTTATATATGTCCAGCGGCATCAGATTAATGCTAGCTCCCAAGTCACATAGAGCTTTGGTGAAAGCTAAGTTGCCAATGGTACAAGGAACTGTAAAACTCCCTGGGTCAGACAACTTTTCAGCAATAGGGCGCGTCACCACCGCACTACAAGTCTGAGTAAGTTGATAGTAGCCAGATCTTTGAATCAACTTTTCTGGACACGAAGAGAGAACTTTAGTTCTTTTAGAAAAATAGGAAGCTTGAGAGTTTTCAAGTTGTAAAGTGAAGAGGTTGTAAAAGTGTGTGTGTGAGTGTAAGAGTATCAGTGTAAGTCTCTTAGTGTGTAGGTAGGTGTGTCTAAGTGTAAGTGTAAGTGTGTAAGCCTTATTTGAAATCAAAACAGTGAAAGGCTTTTATCACATATAGTAGAGTAAAACCAAATAAGGTAGAAAAATCAATGGCACACAAATAAGGTGCAGAGATCAGTTAATCAGTCAATTAGGGTTAACACAAATCAACTAATAAGACAGAATCACGTAAATATCACTTAAATTAAGGAGACTCTTATAAAGAATAAATCAGTAAATAGTAATAAGGTTAAATAAGGTAAGCAGTAAGTCTAGCAATCAATTATAAATCAACCCAATAATCAAAGCACAAAAATCAGGCCAGTAATAAAATTAAGGAGAGTAGAACCAATTACTAATCACACATAAGGAAAGAATAAGTAAAAGTCTGATAAGAAAATATCACTATTAAAGGAAAACACAATTTCAAACCCTGATTTAAGAAATAAAATCAATTAACACTTTAATTGACAGAGCTAAGCCAAACGGTCAAAACATTATAACAAACAGTTGAGTAATTGAAAACCCATAAGCCACTACAAGAAATCAACCTTATTGTGGCGACTAAAGTTGCTAGAAAAACCCTTGTTGTCGCTGCTAAAAGTCATCAGTGACGAATTTTGTATTGCCACACTCGAAACCTTAACTGAAGGTTATTTGTGGCGACATTATAAGTCGACGCTAAAAGATTACATTTTGTGGCGACATAGTTGCCACAAATGGCTGAAAAGACTCCTACAAAAAATTGTTCCAAACAAGCAAATAGTAGATGAGTCGCCACTATATATTCACCTTTAGCAGCAATGAGGATCGCCACCAAATAATATTAATGTTCAGTGGCAAGATTATGTCGCCACTATAAATGTCCTTTAGTAGCGACTAAAGTCGCCACAAAACAATTAACCATGAAAGCCACAATATTTTCTGTAGCAACTTAAGTCGTTGGAAAAGAAATAGACCTACAGTGGCAACTTTTATATTGCAACAATTACTAATTTTTTGACAAAACTATTTCGCCACTAAAACATATTTTCTCATCAATTATAAAAATCAAAATTATATAGAGATATTCATATCAACTGAGTATCAATATTCAAGCAACCAATAATGTTTGATAAACACCAAAAGAATTTCTCAAGCCGAATATTATAAATATTATCATTACTAAAATGTCAATTACATATATACTACCCGACACTTCATTGTGTATCGTAATTGTATGCATACATATCCCAAAAAAGACAAATTATTAAGTGCCTTGTAACTGCTCCTTACTCGACACTATCCTTGAACCACTGTTTAAGTGTCTTGTCCCTGCTAGACAAAAGTAAATATACATAAAGAACACAATGAGATTTGTTATATCAAACTACTATCAAAATTCTAAGAATTTTCAATGTCAAAGGAAAGCCAGAAATACGTTGAAACTATCAAAATAACGCCAGAAACAAAGAGGCTACCCCAGATATAAATAGAGAAATTAACAATCTCTGCAAGAGGGAAGACCCCAAAAAAAATGCACTACGCTATACTCTCAACTTCTTTCATTTGGATCTCTGAATTTAAATTATTGTAAAATAAGGTGGTTTGTCTTCAGTATTGTGTTTATTATCTCATTCATATCGGGATCTTCTTTACTTTTATGATTTTTTTTTCACAAGTAACACTTTCAAGGATTAGGGAATCTAAGTTTAAGCTATTCCTTTTGTAGGTTGTTAATTTCTTTTAAACTGCACATATAAACTCTTAAGAGGGGAGCAATATTGTAGCATTCGTTGTCCCAGTTCTCCTTCCTCATCAATAATAGCAGTTCTGTTGTATATCGTAATGAATACTATATTGTTCTGAAATGTGTGAAAGAATTAGAAAAACTGGATTCTTTTTTTGGCTTTATATTTTCTTTGGTTTAGTAATAGCCTATTTCCCACTTTGACATGTTTTATGTCATACTCTTTTCAACAAGCACTTTTTGGGACCTTATGTTCTACAACTTGCTAGAGATCTTCATTTCTTATCTGGAAATTTCCTCAAATGTTTACTTTTTCTTCCAAGTATTCACACCGCCAACTACGTATACATTAGTACTCCATTTACATTAGGGAACCCGAAGTACTCCGAGGGCCCTCATGCAGTAAATCACCATCATAGACCCATCAACAGAAAGAAAAAAGTCTGTACTTTGAAAGAGTAAAAAATATGGAGAAAAGAAGTGAATGAAGTTCTGAAACTAACGAAGAAGACAGAAGAATCGAGTTCTTTGAACTTGATGAGCAGTGTAGGATGTAAAATCATAAAGTTAGGATGTGAAATTAGTGTTAGAGCAGTACATGTGTCTGTTAAAATATAATACATGAGAAGTAAGATTCAATTACAGAATTACTATAATACCCATGTCCGTACACCCCAACTATCATTAAAAGTAATAGTAACAATAAGTTCGTACCTTTGTACCCATAAGTTCGTACCCGTGTTCGTCCCCTAAACTCTCGCTTCTAAAATATAGTAACATGTAAGATAGGTTGGACCATGTTGGGTAAAATACAGAGTATTCCATGTTGGATATTTATACTATACACACACTCAAGTGCGAAGAAAAAACAACAACAGTTAAGTGCTCCAGCCTTAATTCACCAGCCTTAAATGATGCTAATTTAGTACAAAAATTGGTTCTAAGTACCAACAGTAACAATCCAACAGTAACAAAGAAAAACGAGGCAGCTGTTACTAAAATCAGAGATACCAACACATTACTAAACGCCTAACCATAAAGTCACTACAAGTCACGACAGAAGGAAAGAAGAATAAATGCCGAGAAGGAAGAAGAATTGTTAAGAAGGAGCGGAGCAAGTACCTGTTGTTGTTGCATTCTGGTCAAGAAACTAGCAAATTGTTCCTGCATCTTCTTGTCCACTTCTAGAGAGATCCTCTTGTCTACTTCTGCCTTTGCATGTTGACGCTCCTCTGCCAACTTCCTTTCCAACTCAATTTCCATATTTCTTTGAAACTTAGCAGCCATTTGTTCACGTTATTCTTGCAACTTCTTATACATCTCGGCTTGCATCTCTTGACGCACAATATCAATAGCAGAAGACACGCTGGCCTCTATGTTTGCCTGCTGAATGTTACTCTTCTTAGGAGGCTTCTTTCCATATCCTTTTCCACGAACATAGCCTGTTCTCTCACCAAGAATTGAAGAGAGTTAGTAGATACTCGTCTGGTCTGTAAAGGTCCTTGACTCGGGTTACTTGGTTGTCTTATTTCTACAGATGCATTAGATACTCGTCCGGTCTGTAAAGGTCCTTGACTCGGGTTGCTTGGTTGTCTTATCTCTACAGATGCATCAAATACTCGTCCGGTTTGTATGTGTGGCTGAGACGTCAGCCAACATTGCCACGTCTTTGAAAACTTTCACGACCACTGCTCGTCCCGCCTCTACCACGTTTTCCTCATCCAATTCCTTTCATTTCCTGCAACAAAACATATTTTTGTATTCAATACTGAGAAGTAAGGAACAATTGGAGTATTCAATACTGAATTAGAAGCTTGCTGCTCATAGTAAGGACTAGTTTCCAATGATTACCATAAAATAAGGAGACAGAAAATAGAGTCCCTCAATCTTATACTAGTGTTTTTGCTTCATAACAACGCAAGAATATCAACTAACTAATAGGAACATACAGATTTCCAATATCACACCACAAATAATGGAAAAAAATTTATTCCACTAGTACTAAATAATTGGAAATTTCCTGGAAAAAAGTAGCAAGCTATAAAATAACTAGACTTAGGTCTGAAATGAATCACATAGTCCCCCCAAAAATGGAACACAACACAAAAGCTTTGTATAATGCATGTCAACATGTCATCCATTTGTCCACATAAAAAAAAAGTTACCATAAAGTTTTCACCCAATACACAAAAATAGCAAGGAACTTTAATTACTTCAGAACTTTAATTCAAGATGGTGGCTGGTCTAGCACTAGCATTAACAAGAACAAAGACAAAAAAATGTAACAAAGAAGTGGACTCCCAGCAGAAGCTAGCTGCTGCAGAATAGTGCTAGTTTCCTTGTGTGTTGTTGCTGCAAATCTGACTTCTCTTTTGTATTCTTTCTAATTTACAAATTTTATTTTCAGTTAATATCATATCAAAGATTATTCTAAAAATTTACATATTTGTTCTGTATTCCTTGCGGAGCTTGAATTTATGGAACGTAAAATCTTATTAGAAACAACATGACAATTAGTTGATTTGAAAAATATATCAAAAGTTTTTCATGTAACAGCACTGAAAATTCATTGCTTTCCTAACTTTCTAAATAAGTCAAACAATAAAAACAAATAAATTCAGCATCAATATTAAATCGAAGGAGACTTTTGAAAAGCAAAATTAGCTCCTGGAGACTTTTGAAAAGCAAAATAAAACCTCAAACATAACAAAGCAACAATTCCTCGTGGTTTTTCAGATCAAATTCTCATTTGATGACATTACACAACAGTGGCCACAGAAATCAAGAGACCAAACTGTTAGGAATTGAGAAAGTAAAAGAACAATGTCTACAGTAGAAGCAGCCACACATATCTCATAAATTTTTAATCCAGAAAGGACAAAGACAAATCAAGCAAGGAGATCAGTTTGATGTTCACTGTTTACTTGAATAAATCAAACAGAAAATCAAGAGAACACTGCAATTAATTGTAACCATCTCAGCATGATCTTTTACTTCAACAGAATTAGGGGATGCATAATAAAAAAGAGAAATGCAACAACCATTTTGACTAGAGGATATATATAGGAACACAACTAAGCAGTGAAAGGAACTGCAAAAGAAGTATACACTGTAGGCTAGCAACTGCCAAATAAATATCCTGCTTTCTTTAACAAAGCTGTTCAAAACAGATACAGATCAAAACGACCAACTAAAGAATCATGACTTTCAAAATGCTTGTGATACAAGATTATCACATTAAATCCATGTACGAAATAAGTTAAAGTCATTTTTCTCAAGAGTGCGAAATTAAGATTATTTGGGAAGTGAAATGCAGTTAATGACTATGACTATGATCCATACCTTATGAGCCTCCTGCTGGACAACAATGTAGGTGTCCTCAATTTTGGTAGATTAAAAGCAGACGATGACCTTGCAAACTGCCAGTATCCTACATATATAAGATCATAATCAATATAAGAATGATACTCATAATTCACAACAGAGCAACTCATGAAGTGAGGACTTCCTCTCAAAGAGAACTGTCCAGTGTGAACCAAGATATTTAGTGAAGGAACTATTGTAGCACTAGTATGCATAACAAACATAAGTGTAAATTTCCGAAGAAGCATCTCAAATCATTTTAGCAAGCAAAAGAAATACATATAAACTAGATAAAATCATATCGGACCAGTGTGCCCCAGTAATCATAACTAAAAGCAAGATAAATTAGCACAGGCACGACATCACAACTCCCAATAAAACGAGAACTTAAATACTTGAGCCTTGAAATTGAATGAGTATTTGAAGTTCTGACTCGGAACAAGAACAATCCCTCGTACACTGAACTGGAGAATCCCTCATACACTGAAAAGAACTTGTTAAAATTCTGACTCCGCCTCTAATTACAACAACAACAAATTACAAAAACTAAAATACTTGATTACAGTAAAGCAGCTTCTTTCTCCAAAGAAAAACGAAAAGATTAGGGATTTTAACATACCTGACTTGTTAAAATTTCACTTCTATATTTTCTTGCCCTTTTCCGACTTCCCCAGCTGTGTACAAGTTCTTGAGTTCTTGAAGTTGAAGAAGCTTTGAGTCAATAGAGAGAACTCAAACGAGAAGATTAGAGTGAGATTTTAGAGTTGAAGAAGTTTTGGACAGATTTCCATTATCTGCTTCAATGGTAGAGATTTTAGAGTTGAAGAAGCTTTGGATTTGACTTCCAAGTAAACCCCAAAATCAAATGTTCAATTTTTGTAAATAATGGCCTGGATCGAAAGACCCCAGTGGTCTTCTTCTTCGCACAACTCGGTTTGGGTTTCGAATTGGGATTTCTAGCTCGATTTTCGACTGAATCGAAAGACCCCAGTGCCTGAATCGAAAGACCCAGTGCAAACAATGGCCTGACTCGATTTTGGGTTTTGATTTGCAAACAATGTCCTGGACCGATTTTGGGCGCTTATCTTTTCTTCACATCGACTCGATGTGTTCGAGATGAGAGTGTCTATTTACTGATATTACGTTCGAGCTTCTCCGTTCTTCACAATGTCTGGACTGATTTCTAGTGTTTTGTTTACTATAATATTTTCTTTTGTTATTTTAAAAAGGAATGGGAGAAACCCAGTCGCCGCAATACATACTTAGTGGCGATTTCACAAAAGTCGCCACAAAAAATATGGAGCAAAATTTTTAGTTTTAGCGGGACTGAAAATTTCAGCCACTTTAGAGGCGACCTATAAATAGTCGCTGCTAAATATTACAAAATTGTGGCGACTTTTAAAGTCGTTGTTGATAATATACATTTTGTAGCAACTTATAGTGTTGCTGCTAAATGTCTCCACTAATTATCCAATTTCTTGTAGTGAGCATATAAAAACATAGAAATGAAACTCAAGGAAAAATCAGTCGAAACAGTAGAGAAGAAAACCAGAGTTGAAACGTCTAGACGTTTAAACATTTTTGCACAAAACCTATTAGAAATCAAAACCCTAGCTTTAGGGAATGAAATTGGTTGACAATAATAGTAAAAAAAGAAGAATCTTAAAGGAAAAATACTAAACAAACTCAAACCGCTTCAGATCAAAAGAGATCTGAACTGATTTAATAGGAAATAGTTAGGTTCACGAAAATAAACAAAAGTGAATGAAAAATCTGGTTTGAACTAGAGATTTGAAGCCGTAAAAATACGAAGATATCGGTACTCACAGACATAGAAATGAATATAGACTGATTAGTCAAGAAAATGAGGGATTTTGAACCAAATCTGGTTCGAATCCCTTGAGATTCCATCAAGTAACATGAAGACCACAACACCAATAGAGATGTGAGGCCGGATAAGGCCTGAAATTGAAGAGAAACCCCATGAAACAAGGGGATATCAGTGACGACGGGCTAGGGTTAAAAGGGGGGTGAGAGAGAAGAGAGGGGGTTTCAAGGACGTCGGGTTTGGAAAATAGGGTAGGGTTTAGGAGGTTAGTCTAATTAAAAAAGGAAAGATTATCCTGGACCGTTGGTCTCCTGAGATCAACGGCCAAGATTAGTTCTAGGCTGGGGCGGGTATGGATAATGGGTTATTGGGTTGATCAGGGTTAGAATAATTCGGCTGGGGTGGTTATTGAAATTAAAAAGGAACTATATCTTAAATACCCATTTAGTTTAATAAAAATAATTTATAGAAATATTTAATAAATGATAAAAATTCTATTTGTGTATGAAAATTATTTAAAATAGTTATTTGACATTACAAAAATATAACAAGTCATTGTCGTGTAAAATAAAGCAATTATGCACACATGAGATATTATTGCAAAGTCTTTTTTTTTGGTAGGAAAGGTAGAAATTTATATTTATTAACTAGTGCATAAAGAGATGGGTGCTCAGGTCGCATCATGTTAGTACTACTGCTACTAGTAGTGATAATAGTACTATTACAAGTTCAACTAATATTGCTAATACCTAGACTATCATCTACAACCATGAGGGGGTTGCTGACTTCTTCATTGTCATTTGGAATTGACTGTGGGACTGCACCCAAAATGGGTACTCCTTGTTTGTCATTTGCCCAACTTTCTACTGCAAAAGGTGGTGGGTAATCAAAAACTTGTAGTTGATAATTTCCTTCCAAAAAATTGCCTGCACTTGCCAGGTTATCCGCTAATCTATTTTGTTCTCTGTATGCATGATTAACTATTGGATCATGGAGCAGTTTGAGGAGGTGCCTGCAATCATTTACAAGATTAGGCAATTGTGAACTATTAATCCATTAGTGTGATTACCTCTTTGGCGTCCAGTTCTACTTGGAGTGGAATAAGATTATTTTCTTTTGCAAGAATAAGTCCATGTAGTATAACATATAGTTCAGTTGCCAAAATAGGTTGTTTGCGTAAGTTGTCCATAAATCCTTTTATCCAGTCATCAGTGTGATTTCTTATTATACCCCTTATACTGTTTGTGGGAGAGCAGTTCCTAGCTCCATCCGTATTAAGTTTTTATATGTTAGGCTCAGGAGGTATCCATTTCAAAGGAACCCTAGTTTTTCTTAGGGGTGGTGTTGTGGGCTTTGCTGGATAACAATATTCTGTAGTTAGTTGTGTAGTAGTATGGATACTAATTTGTTTGTTCTTATTTTCGTAGACATTTTTATTTCTAGTAGTCCATATGTTCCAAAGGCTTACTGTAAGTAGGTTTTGGGATTTACTTTATTAGGGAACTTTGTCAAATGGTAGTATATTAGAGGCTTGAGCCAAGCTTTAGGATAGGAAAAATTTGTTAGATTTGTGATATAAAGTTCCAATCCTATGTTTTTCCAGTAGGTTTTTGCGTAGGTGCAATCCAAAAAGAGATGGTTTCTTGCTTCCTCCCCTTGATGACAAATACTGCAAATACTATTAGGTATTATATTTAACTTTTGAAGATATTGCAAGTTTGGCAATCTATTGTGGCTAAGCAACCAAATGAAGCACTTTATTTTTGGATGGACTGGTAAGTTCCATATCCATCTGAACTCATAGTTATAGTCATGACTTACAAAAAATTGGTGAGTGAGAGTTTGGTAAATTGATTTAATAGTGAAGTTGCCGTGACTAGTTAAACCCCAATAGATTCTATCAACATTTCTAGTATAAGTACAGATATAGTGAGTAGTGATGGTATCGTTGATATCATTAGGTAATTTAAACGGAATTAGAGTCCAATTCAAGCCACTTGGAGTGTGGATAAAGATTAATTTAAGATTTTATGTGTCCCTCGTTAGGGGCCCACTGATGAGTGATCTTACGGTTATTCCATTTTTGATCCAATAATCAGTCCTGAAGTGAATATGAGCACATGTTCCTATGTGCCATTGTAATCCTAATTGGAAATTATTCTAGCCTTTGAGAATGTTACGTCAGCTCTTGTAAAAAGATTTATTACATTTATAATGGCGTAGCAACTTTTAGAAGTTGTTTTTGAGAACAATAAAATGTCGTCGACAAAGAAGAGGTGGGATAGTTTTGGACCTCTTTTGGTGATAGTAATAGACTGCCATTTTAGATAATCTACGGAAAGGTTAATACATATGGAGAACATTTCCATGCACATAATAAATAGATATGGAGATAGAGGGTCACCTTGCCTAATACCTCGTGTGGGAGTGAAATAGGGTGTACCTGACCCATTTATAAGTATTGACGTAGAGGTAGTAGTAACACAGGACATTATTAAACTTATTAGAGGCTTAGGGATGCCAAAATAAAGTAAGGCAGTTCTAATGAAAGACTATTCCAGTCTGTCAAAAGCCTTTTCTAAATCAAGTTTTAACAGCATATAACCCATCTTTCCTTTCATGTGATTAAAGTGATTTAATACTTCTTGCACTATTATGGAATTATCCGAGGCCCTTTTACCTTGTTGAAAACTAGTTTGTGTTGGTCCTATGATGGTGTGAATTATGGGCTTTAGCCTGTTGACAATTATTTTTGTAATTAGTTTATAAGTAGTGTTACAAAGGCTAATAGGCCTATATTGTTGAATAGTCTGAGGTTGATTGATTTTTGGGATAAGGCAAATATAAGTTTGACTTAGTGATGGAGGAATTATCTGAGAATTGAAAATATCATGGCAAAAAGTTCTGACCTTATCCCCCAGTACAAGACAATATTTTTGATAGAAGAAATGGTGTAACCCATCTGGCCCCGGAGCCTTATAAGGTTGAAAACTACTTAAACCTTTGCTAATTTTACTATCTTGCAACGACTCAACTAGGGAAGCTAGGGCATCCTTTTTAATAGGGCATGTAGGTTCTCCTTTAGAGAATATATTGGAATGTGATTGTTCTGTTGTAAACAAGGTGATATAAAACTTCTCTATAATATGGTTAATGTCAGTTTGGTCATGACACCAATTTCTCACAGAATATTTTAAGGAAGTTATCCTATTTTTCCTACGTCTATGAAGTGTAGACATATGGAAAAATTTAGTATTTGAATCACCATTATTAAGCCAATTTAGCCTTGACTTTAGCTTCCAAAAGTCTTTCTCTATCCTAAGGAGATTGCTAAACTCATTTGATAACTGAATTTCCAGATTTTGTAGATAGGTACTAGTTGGATAGTGACACTCGATATGGTTGTGCGTAAATAAGTTGTATAGTGTTTTGTTATTTTCAACCATGTGTGAGGATTGTGTAGTATTGGAATTATGTTCAGATACTGGAGTTGATGGTGTAGAGACCATCTTTGTAGTATTGGATTTATATGGATCACATGGGGGGTAATCATTTTGTGTACATTCGAACTTGGTAGGACTAGAGGGTTTATAGACTACTGTTGCATGAAAATTGGAATTGCTGCTTCTTTCGTGTATGTCATTAGGCATAGTATTTGCATGTGAAATAGTGGGTTTGGGTGGTGATGATTTGCTCTTTGTGTTCAAAGCCTCTTGGGCTGAATTGTCTTCCTTAGGTGTCATTTATGTGTGTGTTGGCGTGAATTGGGGTGTAAGACCTAATGGGTTAGTAGGAGTTGATGAGTGGGTATAAGTAGTATTAATGGTATTATGCTTGAGGGGGTGGGATTAATCTCTATCCCATTTGTGTATTGTTTAGAGTTTTTGTCCTTAGTAGGAATTGGTGGGAAAATATTTGTTGGGTCATTAGTTACTGGGCTGGAAATGTGTCTTTTAGTTTGGTCTGATTCAATTTTTGGGCACACGTCAAGTTACATTAGAGCCTCAAACTGATTAGGAAAATTAGTAGTATGTTTAGTAAACTGGGCTGAGTTTTTTAACAATACTTGGGCCTGCAATGGCCCAATAGGAGTAATGTGCTTACCTTTGTCCAGTAGTCCTTCCTTCGCCGCCCTGGCATGCCCTGCCTGAGAAATTCCCTTGCCTTTTGCCGGTATCCTCTTAGAAAACTTGATAGTTTTCCAGCTCGTGCTGGAGTTAGCATCATTGGGTAGGATGTCAGCTATGGTTTTATTAATTCCTTGATCCTTAATTGTGGATTGAGTTAATGGGCAGGTAGAGGTAGCATGACCAAATCGACCACACTTAGTACACAATATTAAAACCTTCATATACTAGGGCTTGGTTGTGATGCCCTATAAGAAGGTGAGTTTTTAGTGGGTGTTCTAATGAAACTTCGATACATATCCTGGCATACCTTCCCTTTGCAGTTGAAGATGTGCAGGAATCTACTTTAAGTAGTTGTCCCAATTTGGATCCAATTCTGTGTAGTATTTGTTCATCGTAGAACTCAGTAGGTAAATCCGGCAACCTCACCCATATTGCAGAGTATGTTAGTTGTGTGGAAGATGCAATGAACTTAGGCTCCTACTTTATAACTGATAGGAAATGGTTTAAGACAAATCAAGGTCCTCCATGCAGTGCCTTAAACATGTTTTCCTCTTTGTGAAACTTTATTAGAAAGAAATCTGAGCCCAAGTCAATAAGGGTTCCACATGGTGATTAATTTAGCCTGTAGTATTTGGTGAATAATATTTCTTCCAAATACCTTGACTATTACAGAATTTTTCCATGGTGTGTATAACCGGCACTTGTCTTCAGTCGTTATAGGGATAAAGATGTCCTCGTTTTGACCACTGATGAAGCTCTCATCCTCTAGATTTAGGTTCCGCTCTACATGCTGTTGGATAGTATTTTTGGCTATGTGATCATTTTCTACCAAAGTTTGAAGGAAGGTTTTTAGGGTAGGAACTGGCGTTGTGTCATCTAGCTGCATAGTTCCAATAATGGGCATTGCAATTATAACCTAAATATGTAAATATAATTATGTATAGAATAATTAAAGCTTAATATAAAATATAAAATGATAAAATTAAGCAATAAAATTATTAAAAGGACATTTGTGATGCAATTAACAATTATTTAGATAAATAAATGCTGGGATAAATCAATTAAAATTATAGAAAATTATGGAAAAATACTAATTGATGCTTATGCATTATTTTGAAAATATATATGCATTTTGAAAATAATATAGGAAAAATTGGGTATCAACAGCTGCCCCTCTTTACCCGGGAAGGATGAAAGAGTTGTCGGGTAAAGATACGATGGCCAATTTTGACCGGATGGAATGATCTGAGAGATATAGGCCGCACTTCCGTCACTGAGCTTCCTACATATCCCTGGTTTTATAGGAATTAGGCGGTGTGTAGTTCTGGATCCACCGGCGGAATAAACCGATGGAATTGTTGGAAGGGCGGAATCAAGGTTTGAATAGATGAAACAATTATGGTGAGCGGTCAGGTTTGAATTAGTATGAAGGAACTGCAGCGGGATCACTCATGTTCGGATAACAGTTACTCACTGGGTCACCTGCAAATACAAAGATGTACTGCAAGCATATGCGTATAACTTTGCATAAATTTAGACAGGATGCAAATTCCCTTCAGACCATGAAATTGTCTTTGGACGGTTGAGGATGACGTCCTTAGACCATGACGTCCCGGGCCATGAGTTGTGCGGTAAGGGATTTGCAGCCCATGAAATTATGTTCTCGGACCATGAAAATGGTGCCTCCGAACCATGACGCCTTTGAATAATGATGTGTAAGTTTGAGAGATCCCCAGGCCATGTCATGGCATCTTCCGGCAATAAGGATGATGCCTTCAGACTATGGCGCCTTCAGACAAGTTGGCGATATTTCAACCCATGAATTGCAGAGACATGATGATAGAGGCAGAAAAACAAAGCTTAGTCTTGTGTGAATTTAAGGGTAGAGCTTAGCCCGAGAGAAGAGAACAATGCAAGAGAGACAGTGCTTAGTCTCGTGCTAGATTCGAGACAGTGCTTAGTCCCATGCAAAGAGAAGGAAGTGCTTAGCCTTATGCAAATAGGAGGAAGGGCTTAGCCTCATGCAGGTGTTAAGACAAGGCTTAGTTTCATGCAAAGAGAAGGCAGTTCTTAGCCTTATGCAAATAGGGAGGCAGGGCTTAGCCTCATGCAGGTGTTGAGACAGGGCTTAGTCTCATGCAAAGAGAAGGCAGTGCTTAGCCTTATGCAAATAGATAGGCAGGTCTTAGCCTCATGCAGGTGTTGAGATAGGGCTTAGTCTCATGCAAAGAGAAGACAGTTCTTAGCCTTATGCAAATAGAGAGGAAGGTCTTAGCCTCGTGCAAGGAGAAGGCAATGCTTAGCCTTATGCAATATTCGGGACATGGCTTAGTCCCATGCAAAGACAAGGCAGTTCTTAGTCTTATGCAAATAGAGAGGCAGGGATTATCCTCATGCAAGGAGAAGGCAATGCTTAGCCTTATTCAAGAGTCAGGACAAGGCTTAGTCCCATGCAAAGACAAGGCAGTGCTTAGCCTTATGCAAAGTTTGGGACAATGCTTAGTCCCATGCAAAGAGAAGAGTAAGAGTGAAGTATTATTAGCTGACAATGTGTTTTGTGCATAGTGATTGTGTCATTGTAACAATGTTTATCACGATGATATAGTCCTTCATTCAAAGAAAAAAAAATTTGTGAGTTTTGATGGGGAGATTGGTTGAACTTGCTTCAGAATTTTGAGGGTCCTCCTCAAAATTATGCCCCAGTTTATGATTGTGGGGGAAAATGGAAATTTTATTGAATTGTGATAGAACCCACAGGGCTGCCTACATATCGCCTCTTAAACGGGAATCACGTCGAGCGTAGTTCAATTTACATCATATGAAGAAGCATAAATGGTTTACACATAGTATATTCTGACTGCATCTGAGTTGATCGTCTTTGGCCAAATTTCCCCGTCCATCTCTACAAGTATGAGCGCTCCTCCTGTCAGTACTTTGTAAACCATGAAAGGACCTTGCCAGTTAGGAGAGAATTTTCCTTTGACTTCATCTTGATGTGAAAAGATCTTTTTCAGCACCAGCTGCCTCGGTGTGAACTGTCTTGGCTTTACCCTTTTGTTGAAGGCTCTGGACATTCTGTTCTGATAAAGCTGACCGTGACATACTGCATGCATCATTTTTTCGTCTATGAGGGGTAGTTGTTCATAGAGGTTCCTTATCAATTCTGCGTCGCTGAGTTCGACTTCTTGTATAATTCTCAAGGAAGGAATTTCCACTTCGACGGGAATGACATCTTCAGTACCATAAACCAGAAGATAAGGAGTTGCCCGGGTTGATGTGCGGATTGTGGTACGGTATCCTAGTAAGGCGAACTGTAGTTTCTCGTGCCATTGTTTGTGATTTTCTACCATTTTCCTTAGTATTCTTGATGTTTTTGTTAGCAGTTTCCACGACACCATTCATTTGAGGCCTGTATACTGTGAAATTCTTGTGTTTAATTTTGAAAGTTTTACACATGGCTTTCATCAAATCACTTATGAGATTGGCGGCATTATCAGTGATGATGGACTCTAGAACCCCAAATCAACAAAAAATTTGCCGCGAACAAAATCCGCAACAACCTTCTTGGTCACAACTTTGTAAGATGCAACTTCAACCCATTTAGTGAAGTCGATAGCCACTAAAATGATCTGGTGCCCTTTTGAGGCAGTGGGCTCGATTGGACCAATTACATCCATTCCCCATGCAGCAAAGGGCCAAGGTGAGCTTGTTGCATTGAGCTCGTTCGGGGGCACTCTTGTTAGCACTTCTGAATATACCGAATGCAGTATGTTTCCATGGTCATCCAAAAGTAACTGTCCTTGAGTATCTTCTTGGCCAAGACAACACCATTCATGTGTGGACCGCAGGTTCCGACATGTATCTCCTCGAGAAATTTAGAAGCCTCTTTTGTGTCGACACACCTTAACAGTACCAGATCAGGAGTTTTTCTATATAGGATTCTTCCACTTTGGAAGAAGTGATTGGACAACCTCCAAAGCGTGTGTTTCTGAGTATGGTTTGCATGCTGCGAGTATTCTCTTTTCTCCAAATACTCTTTGATGTCGTGGAACCAGGGTTTTTCGTACATTTCCTCTTCAACATGGGCACAATATGCTGGCTGATTATGGATCCTTACTGGAATGGGATTGATGATGTTCTTGTCTGGATGATGTATCATTGACGACAAGGTGGCCAATGCGTCAACAAACTCGTTCTGAATTCTGGGGACATGCCGAAACTCTATCTTTGTGAATCTCTTCTTCATTTCCTGCACATGATGCAGGTAAGGTAGTATCTTGGAATTCTTGGTATCCCACTCTCCTTGTACCTGGTGCACAAGTAGATTTGAATCGCCGATCACCAAAAATTCCTGAACATCCATATCAACAGCCAGGTTGAGTCCTACTATGCAAGCTTCATATTTTGCCATGTTGGTAGTGCATGGTAATCTGAGTTTTGCAGACACCGGGTAATGTTGAGCAGTTTCTGATACCAAAACGACTCCAATACCTACTCCCTTGAAATTCACAGCTCCGTCGAAAAACATCCTCCAACCATCGTAGGCCTCGGCAATGTCTTCTCCCACGAAGGATACCCCTTCATTGGGAAAATACGTTTTCTGAGGTTCGTATTCTCCTCCAACAGGATTTTCAGCAAGGTGATCTGCCAATGGTTGTCCTTTGACTGCCTTCTGAGTTACATAGATGATGTCAAACTCACTCAGCAAGATTTTCCACTTGGACGGCTTCCCAGTAGGCATGGGCTTCTAAAAGATGTATTTAGAGGGATCCATTCTCGATATGAGATACATCGTATAAGCACAGAAGTAGTGCCCTAGCTTTTGAGCTATCCAGGTTACAGCGCAGCAAGTGCGTTCCAGCAGAGAGTACCGTGCTTCGTAAGAAGTGAACTTCTTACTCAAGTAATAGATGGTCTGTTCCTTTCTCCCTTTCTTGTCATATAGTCCTAGGACACAATCGAAAGCTCCATCTAACACTTCAAGGTAGAGTAGCAGTGGTTTACCCGGCTCCGGCAGGACTAAGATTGGTGGTGTGGACAAGCATTCCTTGATTTGTCAAAAGTATTTTGACAATCCTCGGTCCAACTGGTTGCAGCGTCCTTTTCAGCATTTTGAAAATTGGCTCGCATATTACCGTGTATTGTGCTATGAAACGGCTGATGTAGTTGAGGCGTCCTAGGAAACTCATCACGTCTTTCTTGCTTTTTGGCGGTGGCAATTATTGGATGGCTTTGACCTTTGATGGGTCCAACTCTATTCCTCGGCGAATGATGATGAATCCCAAGAACTTCCGGCAGGAACCCCGAATGCACACTTTGCGGGGTTTAGCTTCAGGTTGTACTTCCGCAATCGTTCAAGGAATCTCCTCAAGTCTGTTATGTGATCTGTGGCCTTCTTGGATTTAATGATGACATCATCCACATACACCTCTATCTATTTATGTATCATGTCATGGAAAATGGTTATCATGGTCCTCATGTAGGTGGCCCCATTAATCTTTAAACTGAATGGCATCATTTTGTAGCAATACACTCCCCATGGTGTAATGAAGGCTGTTTTCTTAGAGTCTTCTTTGTCCATCCAATTCTGATGGTAACTTGCGATGCAATCTACAAAGACATGAGTTCATGCTTGCAACAATTTTCAATCAGAATGTGTATATTCGGCAGTGGGAAATCATTTTTTGGGTTTGCTCTGTTGAGATCCGGATAATCAACACAGACTCTAACTTTCCCATCCTTAGTTGGAACATTCACAATGTGGGCTAACCAGGTTGGATATTCAACTACCCTGAGGACCTTGGCTTTGATCTGCTTAGTAACTTCCTCCATGATTTTCAAGCTCATATCTGGCTTGAATTTCGTGAGTTTCTACTTGGGCTCATTGGATTTGTATGCAACTTATGGGACACTATGGATGTGTTCAATCCGGTCATATCGTCGTATGACCAAGCAAAGATATCCTCATATTCTTTCAGGAACCGAGTGTATTCCTCTTTCTCTGACGGTGGCAAATTGGTGCTTATGCCGGTTTCCTTGACAGTTTTAGAATCTCCCAAGTTGACTATCTCGGTTTCGTCCAGATTGGAATTGGCTTGTTCTCAAAATCCTCTATTTCTCTAACAACATCCTCCGTTATTACATCCTCTTCATCTGAATCACTATCCTTTTGTTGCGTTGTCTCATTATATGTCACATTTGTCGGTTCATCGAGATAGGAAATAGTAATGCTGTAGGGATACATATATGAAAGAAAAATAGTAATAATAAAACATCAAGCCATTTAAAGCGTCAGACAAAATGATTTTCAATAACTCAAATAACATTTTTGGAACATTGAAAATATTATTTAAAACAAAAATGCAAAAGTGGAAATCATTTTTTTCAGAAAAAGTAAACAATGCTATTCATCCTTGCTACCCTGGGACTTTTCGGGCCCTTGGGTCTAACCGTCCAGTTCTTGAGGAATTCTCCTCTCTCCACAGCTTGGATGGTAGGGCCTTCCTCCTCCGCCTCCTCCTCGACGATCATACAACAGTCCATATCATTATCTCCCAAGAACAGATTCCTCAATGCTGCCAACGCTTATTCTTCCTCTGATCCCCATATGATATTGGCATGATGGAAAGTCTGACTTAAGTGTGGCACGGTTTTCTCAAGAGGGTAGTATGGACCACGCTATGGTGGTGACCAATCATTATATTCTTGCTAGGTGTACTGATACCCTAGCCTAAAGGCTGTACCATGGCATTTCAGTTGTATTGGCTTGGAGATACCCTGGAGGTTTTTACCGAGACCCCTGAAAGGTTTGTAACCTTGCCATTCCAATATGCTCTCTATCTTTCTACTCCACCACTTATCCTTTTCGATTGCGTTAACACGCTCCATGCGATGGTAGGTTTCTCCACCTAACATGCTTTTGTTTTCAACTACCGGAATAGTCTGACTAGTGTAAATGAGGTTGCTCCCATCTCCATGGATGATCACTTCTTGATGGTTCCACTCAAACTTTACAGCCTGGTGCAAAGTAGATGTTGCAGACCAAGTGACATGTATCCACGGCCGTCCTAACAACAAATTATAGGAGGTTGATATGTCTAGAACATGAAACTCAATGTCGAACCAAGTGGAACCCATCTGCAAGCAGAGATTAGTTTCTCCGATGGTAGCCCTTTGAGACCCATCGAACGCTTTCACATTCATAGTCCCTGCTCATATCTCATGTAAACCCTTTCCCAACCTCTTCAGAGCTGTCAACGGGAAAATGTTGAGGCTGGATCCTCCATCTAGCAAAACTCTGGGTATGAATTTATCTTCACATTGCACTGTGATGTGCAACGCCCTGTTATGACTTAACCCTTCAGGTGGCAGCTCGTCCTCATGGAAAGTTATTTTGTGGCTTTCTAGCACCTGCCCCACCATATTGGCCATTTCTCCGCTAGTGATGTTGTTGGGCACGTATGCTTCATTCAACACCTTCATTAGAGCATTCCTGTTTGCCTAAAAATATTGTAGCAACGACAGGATAGATATCTGGGTGAGAGTTTTGTTCAGATGATCGACGACATAGTACTCCCTTGCCTACACTTTCCTCCAGAGGTCATCTGGACCAGTCTAAATAGCAGGTGGTTTACTGGAAGCTTACTTACTGGTTTCTCCCAAATGTTCAGGTGTATAAACCCTCCATGTTCTGGTCATCCCTTGTGCAGCACCAGATTCTTCCATCTTCGACTTTCCTTTTCTTCTAGCCTCAGCCATATAATCCCAAGGTACAACATTGGAACTGAAGGGTGGTGTGGATGCCACCGTTACTGTGAAAGGTGTGGCCACCTCCACCTTAAATGGAGCAGGTGTGGTTGCATGTGGTGTCACTTCTACTTCAAAAGGAGCAGGTGTGGCTACCTCAACTTTGACTGGCGGCAGTACTTGTACCACAATGGGATTGAGCGTGACTGCCGGCTTCTTAGGATCATCACCTTCCCGAATAAGTCCGATTGGTTCCTCGGTATCCCATTCTTCATCAGTTTCTATTACAATGACTCCTTCACCCCTATGATCTGAGAGGGGGTTGTTGCGGACATTGGATGTGGTTTATTTCGCCTGTATGACCTTGGTATCAATCATTGTTTGGATCTTATCTTTCAGGATGTAGCATTCATCAATAATATGTCCCTTCATACCGGAATGGTACGCACATGTCTTGTTTGGGTTGACCCATTGTGACAAGTTTTCTATAGACATAGCGGGAATAAGGATGACATATCCAGCAGCTTTAAATCTTTCATACAATTGGTCGATAGGTTCAGCAATAGGGGTGTATTATCTGGGTAGTTTGCGATCAAAATTGGGCATGCATTTTTGGTAGTTCGGACGAGTTGGAGGTGAATAATAATAGGATGGTTGGAGTTTATAGGTATGGTAGGCGGTAGTAGGTTTGGAATATCTGGGAGGTGATGGTTGGTATGTGGGTGGAGGTGTTTGGTATACAAATGGAGTTTTCGGGCCTTGGCAACCATTACTGTTCCCACTTCTTTCTTTTTCGATATGCCGCCTGATTGCAATGCTTTATTCGTGGCTTGCATCTCTTCGAAATTCGTCACCATTCCACTTTTAATACCTTCCTCGATCCTTTCTCCATGCTTGATGATATCGGAGAACTTATGATTCTCAATAATCATTAACCTTTCGTACTATTACGGATCATGCGCCCTGACAAAGAACTTGTTCATCTGTTCCTCATCTAGTGCCGGCCTGACCTTCACTGCTTCTGACCTCCACCGAGTAACATACTCATGGAAAGTCTCAATTGGCTTCTTATTGAGGTTCTGGATATAGAAAACATCAGGTGCATTCTCCGTGTTGAATCTGAACCTGTCCATCAGATTTGATGCCATGCTCACCCAATTAGCCCATTTCTTGGGGTTCTTGCTTATTTACCAAGACAAGGCATCTCCAGTAAGGCTTCACATAAACAACTTCATGCGAATATTTTCGTCTTTTTCAACCCCCACGAGCTTGTCATAGTAAGTTCTCAAATGGAACTTGGGCTCACCCGTTCCATCAAAAAATTTGAACTTGGGAGGTTTGTAACCCTCCGATAGTTCCACATCTAGATGTATGCACAAGTCCTCATAATTCAGACATTCAATCCCTTTATCTCCTTCAACACCCTGAACTCGGCTTGTTAATTTCTTGAGCTCCTCAGCCATGTTCTTGATGAACATGTCCTCTCAGCGCATTCTGGTGTATAAGAGATTGGTTGAGTGGAGTGATGTAAGGTTTCCACGTATATAGGGTTGTTCTAGTGAATGCCAGGGGTTAAGGTGTAGTGGTGATCATTGGTGGAGTTCTGGGGTTCGGGGATAGGTTGTGGGGTATTCTAAGGAGTGTGATACGTGGTTTGTGAGTCTTGAGTAGGGAGATGTTTATTTTGAGGAGGGGTTATATACTGGTGAGGTGCAGGAGGATTCTGAGGGTGTTTGTTTGGTGTGTTTTGCATTGTACTAGGTTTTGAGTGTTTGGGTGGTTGACATCTGGGACATTTAGTGTGAGGGAGAGATTTGCCAAGTTTCAGACCTGCTCAAGTTTACCATGTAATTCAAGTATTTTCTGCTCAAGCCGTAAGACCAAATCATTTGGGGCCTGAGCGCCCTGACCATCGAAAGTTTCCACATTCTCAACATGTGCAGTGTTGTCTTTTCTGATGTCGTTCATATCATCCATTTTAGCTTTTCCTTTTGCCTTCGGTATACTTGGATGGGGAGAAGGTGGAGGGCCTCTGGATCTGGTATGATAACCTGATAATGCCAGTATGCGTGAACCAACCTTGGGAAATGAGAATAATCAGAAAGAAAGAAAACAAAAGGTAGCCAAGTCAGTAAGAGTTTTGAAAAGAGTATTTGCAGTATTTAAACACATAGTGCGGGAATGTAAATTCGCATCTAATTTGGGAGCCTCGTTATACCCGAGGTAGGCCTAGCGACAAGTTGATTTGGAGAATGTCAGTGCTAATAATTTCTTTATTTCATTAATGCAAAAGTAGATGAATCTAAAATGACGCTAAATAAGATAAGTCACTAATGGCACTTGGCCTTATTACATTTGAAAATAAAATAAACCTAATCTACTTGGTCCTAGAAAGACCTTCCCCGGGCTTGATTCTTTTGGATCCATTGATCAGGTTCCCCTGGTCGCGCATGCCCAGCTGCAGGTATACCCTTGCTAGATGTCCTCTTTCGCTTCCCTCAGCATTCTGGCAGTCATCGACTCTCTTCCTTGTCTTCACCTCCAGCTCCATCAGACCCTGCTCCAGATATTCCATCCTCTCATTAGACTTGATAGCCATTTCCCTTCATTCATTGATCAGTTCCATGTCAGTCTTGTGTTGCTCCAGATGCTCGGCCTCGGACTCATGAACCCTTTTGCGCAGTTTGTTGTATTTCACTTGGGATTCAACAACTTCATCTATGGCCCTGTTTCCTTAACCGATTCCCGGCTCAACTATTCCTGCTATGCTATGTTCCAACCATGATGGGTTAAAGCGCACATACCCTGCGCGATATCAGTTTGGTTCGATGGTGTCCTTTTCTACAATAATATTTGAGTGCCACATATGCTGAGCTTCACATTTTTATGGGAGGTCATCATCTTGAAAATCAGCCCTGTAATGACTCATTTTAGCAACTCGCGGAATGACTTGCTTTCTGCGTGCTTGTCTCATAACCCTGATGAGAACATAAGGGTATATTCCCCTTAACCCGATCAACACCAAGTGCGGAGCGTCCCTAGATCTGATGATGAACTCGTCAGTAGGGAACCATTCGAACATCCATTAAACTTGATCATCACTCAAATTTTCAAAAAACTACACCTATTCTGTAGCACAATCTGGTTGAGCAAACCTGTCTGGGATATAAGTTATTCTCTTAGGGTGATGGAAAGCTATATGATTATTCCATGGCCTTCGTGGAAACTCTTGACGTTATTGACCTCTCTGGAGACGCTCTAACAACCAAACTTGTAGTACAGATTACAACCCTCGAAGTGTTTGAACCCTTTCTGGCAGCGGTCCAAGGACGATATATGTCTGCTATGATCATAGGGACAATGGTATATGTTTGCCCCTTGATCCCTTCCATTATGTTTTTAGTCACCATGGCCAGTCTGGTGTGAATTCTGTCCCCTTGCATCGGAAACACTATCATACCCAGGAAGTAGACGATGAACACAAAAACCCTACGGTGAATACAACCCAAGGAAGTGATAGAGAATTCATCATTGAAGATACGATAGGATTTTCTATGACCATATCGTCCATAGAGGTAGTCAAAGGGTATGTAGGAATTCTTCAAGCACTCCAAATCGTCGTTCTTTTTCAAACCCAATAAACCGGGACTGTCCCACGATAGTCTAGTAAATCCCCCTATTTCTTCCAAGAGAGGGGTCATTTCTATATTTCCAAAGCGAAACACGGATCTTTCTCCGTCCCAGAATATTGTGGAAGCTTCAATCAACATATTATTCGGTTGGATGTCCAATAAAGAAGGCAAATTTCCTTATCATATGCTTTTTGTCACTTGATGAAAGATCTTCCCACCAATCTAGCAACAATGGTGGTATGTTACGGACCATGCCGAACCTTGGGACTTCGTGCCTCATTTTTTGCAAAACAAATAAGGTTAGGCCCTTCCCCCTCAAGATTTGACTATTTATACATCAATGATTTAGCATATTGGCACTTATTTCTCCAAATTAATGCACAGATCGTGTTTGCGCCCGTTGCGATTATGGAAACCCCGATGGACTTTTGGACAAGGCTTTTTAAGGTTTATTATGTGGACAACATATTAACCCCTGGCTAGATTTGACCATGATGCATGTACAATTACTCAGAGTAAGGTTTCTATAGAGGTCTAGACTTGTACTTTCAAGCGGACAACTTAAGGGGGAAAGACACGGAATCGTCGACTGCACCGCTGATTGACTAGTTTTACCGCAAATAAGTCTTTTCGAATTCAAAGGGGTGATATATAAGAAGAGCTCAGACACTCATCAAGCGTTGCTATATTGATTAAGCACGAGTGGAGTATGATATCGAGCATGATTTTATGCAACAGAAAATAGCACGTTGTCATGTATTTGCACGTTGAAAATGATAAATGCGGTATTTAATAATTGAAAAGGCATTTAAGAGAGAAAACAAAGAGAAAAGTCATTTTCCATAGTACAAAGAAATCATAAATGTTTGAAAATAGGCAATTAAATTCACATAAAGTGGGAAAGGGAAACGGTGCACATTTATTAACAGAATAAAGCATGCTTAAAGACTAATTCACAAAAATCAAGCCCATTATGGTAGGAACCTAAGGGTTATCCTCAGCAGAGCCGCCATGCTGTCGCGCTCCCTTTTTCCTCGCGAAATCGGGTTTCGACATTTCTGAGGCAACTCCCTTCCTTTTGGGATGGGCTATGGGATTTGAAGAGTCTCCACCTAACGGATTAAGGTGCGTTAGGGAACCTAGATTAATTGACTCATGAAACTAGTTTGCATTACCAGAGATCGGGTAAGGGCTCAAAATTACCTTGAGGGGAATGTATTAGGCATCCCTCGAGGTCCACAACGGTGGGTCCCGGCCAAACTTAATTAAGCGGATTAGTCATAAAGGAAAATAAAGCAATTTAGACAAAGATACATTACTTTAAAAAACAGGAATTAAAGGGGTCCTAGAATTTTTAGCCTATAGGATCATTTCCATGCAATACTTGGTAACTTTCCCCAAGTTGGGGTGCTACTCATAGTATTAGCGCATGAGTCATCATCTCCTTAATATCCAATTACTATATTTCAGTTATTACCTAAGCGTTCTAGTAGCTTCTGACTCGTTCCTTATGCATGCACTGCCCGTCCCTTACCTATGGTCCTGGAGGTATTTAGGACCTCTATTTAGGGTGGTTCTAGACTGACCTATGTTGCTTAAAATGAGGAAAATCTAGTCGACAAACAAAATTCAGATAGGACTATCATATAAGGGGGCAAATAAGGGCTCATATTAACCTCCACAAGTAGACAACAAATGCATGCAATTAAATCAGACAACTTTATTGATTTAGGATCCTATAGGCAGGATATCTAGATGAGCATAAACAAAATTTAAGAAGGCACTTTATTAAAACGAGCATTGGGACCTACTAGGTTGCCTACTGATTTGATTAAGTTCTGAATCTGGGCACATTTCAGGTAGCAAGATGCCACAATTGTTAGGCCTAGAGTTCTTAATAGCCCTATAGGTTTGCCTAAGTGATAACCAGAACTGATTAACAGAATCCTATAGGCATGATATCTATTAGTTTAAACCCTATAGACATGATTTCTAGGTTTTGAAACTGATTCCTTTTATTTCTATAGGCATGATATCTAAGTTGGAGCTGATTTTTTATTTTCTATAGGCATGATATTTATTAATCACATGTGGGCAGAATTTTAAACAAGTTGCCAGGAAAGTTTATTAATTAACACCAATATGATCCTATATACATGATCACTAATGCACATTGAGATTGGAAATATGTATAGATCCTAAGAACATGGATTCTAATGTAGAATTACCAAAAGACCTATAGGTAGTGTCTCTAATACGCATGATCACAAACAGTAAAGACAACATCCTATAGGCAAAATTTCTAAATGATTAGTAACACTCACACAATCAACAAAATAAACTTATAGGTAGGATTTCTACCAGAGCTTTGGAAAAAGTTATATTAACCCTCCATCTTTTACTAATAACCTCTGATCTGTTTATTACAACGATTATTACATTATTACAGCCCAATAATGAATAAATTATAAAATTCATTACACTATAGGGAGCCTTCATAGGACCAATATAAACTTGGGAACCAGGACTTAAAGCAAAGCAGATATGAATCATAGAGGTGGTCCATCCATGATACATAAAATTGGTCTTCTGGTGTGTCAAAGTTCCCAAGGGCCTCAGGAACCCCGGACAATGCTCACACCAGAACCTTACTTAGAAAAACAGTTCATACAAGATTGGAAGACCATCCCCAATGTGTTAGAGTTCAGATGAGTCTCAAGGACCCTATGTAGTGCTCAGATTGGGTGGTATGACCCTAAATAACTAAGGGTAGAAGTTTGAAAACAATATATAAAGGGTAGGGGAACAGTTTTAGAAAACACTTTGATTTTTAGGAGCAAACAGATTCAATTTTCAAGACTGTAAATAGAACTCCACCTAGAACCAACAGAATCCATATTTAGCATATGGTTCAAACAGACTGGTATTGGTTCAGACATAGATATTGTACCAGTATTTAAAGCAATCACAAAAGAGCAAGGATACTTGAACTAATAGACAAAATTATCACCATATTACATGTTTGCAGAATAGGGAACATACAACTGACTATACAGGGTTTCATATTACTTGAGATAACCTAGTTAGCATTGTTACTAGGTGAAATTATATGGACATATAGCAACAGAAGCATGCTGAGGTTTCAAACTAAATAGATAATCATGTGGGAGAGAAATAGGATAACAGGAGTTAAAGCATACTAATTGAGAATCACATAGTAGAATAGGATAACTTAGCTTTAACAGTATCACTAAGTAGAATCAAACAATCTTATGGTAAACAGAAGCATGCTGAGATTTTGAAATAAACTAACCACATAAGCACATAGAACAAAATAGGATAACATGAGTTAAAACATACCAGTTAAGAATAAAGTAAACAGGGGATGAAATGGTAATTTAAATCCAAGGAGTTTAGCCTTGGCTTCCAGCCTGCTAAATAGTGCAGAAACCAGTAGCAACAACACAAAGAGAGAAATTAAGTTCTTTTAGAAAAATAGGAAGCTTGAGAGTTTTCAAGTTGTAAATGCGTGTGTGTGAGTGTAAGAGTCTCAGTGTAAGACTCTTAGTGTGCAGGTAGGTGTGTCTAAGTGTAAGTGTAAGTGTGTAAGCCTTCTTTAAAATCAGAACAATGAAAGGCTTTTATAGCATACAGTAGAGTAAAATAAAAAAAGGTAGGAAAATCAATGGAACACAAATAAGGTGCAGAGATCAATTAATCAGTCAATTAGGGTTAACACAAATCAATTACCACGACAGAATCACATAAATATCACTTAAATTAAGGAGAATCTTATACGGAATAAATCAACCGACAGGAATAAGGTTAAATAAGGTAAGCAGTAAGTCTAGCAGTTAATTATAAATCAACCCCAATAATCAAAGCACAAAAATCAGGCCAGTAATAGAATTAAGGGAAGTAGCAGCAATTACTAATCACACAAAAGGAAAGAATAAGTAAAATTCTGATAAGAAAATATCGCTATTAAAGGAAAATAAAATTTCAAACCCTGATTTAAGCAATGAAATCAATTAACACTTTAATTGACATAGCTAAGGAAAACGATCAAAACATTGTAACAAATAGTCGAGTAATAGAAAACCCTAAGCATATAAAAAACATAGAGATGGAACTCAAGTAAAAATCAATCGAAACATTAGAGAAGAAAATCAGAGTTGAAACGTCTAAACGTTTAAACATTTTTGCAGAAAAACTATTAGAAATCAAAACCCTAGCTTTAGGGAAAAATGAAATCGGTTGACAATAATAGTAAAAACAGAAGAATCTTAAAGAAAAAATACCAAATAAACTCAAACCGCTTCAAATCTAAAGAGATCTGAACTTATTTATCCAGAAGTAGTTAGGTTTACAAAAATTAACATAAGTGAATTACAAATATGGTTTGAACTAGAGATTTGAAGCCGTAAAAACATGAAGATATCAGTAGTCACAGATATAGGAGTGAATATAGACGGATTAGTCTAGAAGATGAGGGATTTTGAACCAAATATGGTTCGAATCCCTTGAGATTCCATCAAGTAACATGAAGACCACAATACCAGTAGAGATGTGAGGCCAGATAAGGCCTGAAATAGAAGAGAAACCCCATGAATCAAAGGGATATCAGTGACGGTGGGATAGGGTTAGAAGAGTTGTGAGAGAGAAGAGAGAAGACAAGGGGTTTCAAGGACGACGAGTTTAGAAAATGGGTTAGGTTTTAGGAGGTTAGTCTAATTAAAAAAGGAAAGAGTATCGTGGATCGTTGATTTCTTGAGATCAACGGACAAGATTATTTCTAGGCTGGGGCGGGTATGGATAATGGGTTTGGAACACCTGCAATGAGTTAGTATAAAATATATAAAAAAGGAGAAGATTATACCTCAGTAATAATAGCGCTTTGAGCATCGATATGTTCAATTTGCTTGGTAGTTGCTCGTCTTCCACAGTGTTAAGTTCGTAGGACATTTTGCCTATTAGTCTAAGGACGCGGTATGGTCCTTCCCAACTAGGACCTAGCTTGACTTAGTTCGATTTTCAAGTGTTGAGGGTGACCTTTCTTGGAACTAGATCCCCGACTCTGAAGTAGAAGAGTTTTGTTCTTCTTTTGTAGTACCTTTCGATCTTTCTCATTCGAGCGGCCATTCGAATTAGTGCGGCCTCACACTTTCTGTCTTAGTACCTCCAGGGTGGTGTTCATGGAATCGAACAAGGGTATCAAGATCAACCCGGTCAAGATCAAGTCCATCGAGGCTCAAACAGCCATGAGGCCCAAAAATTTGCCCGAACCGACTACAGAGGCACATTCTTCGGGTTTGAGCTTCATGTTATACCTTCTGAACCTGCAAATGAGCCAAATGGTCCTCTGCGTGCAGGGACTTAACTAGCATGTTATCAATGTAAACTTAAATAAACAACATTTTATTAACTAGGCGTTGATATATGGATCCCGCGCTTTTTAAGCCGAAGGGAATTGCATTACATCAATATGTACCATACTTCGTAACAAATGAAGTCTTTTCCAGGTACTCCGAGTTTATTTGAATTCGACTGTACCCGGAGTAAGCATCGAGAAAGGTAAGGATCTTGCTAGTCGGCCATGGCATCGATCAAGCAATCGTTGTCGGGTAATGGGAATGAGTTTTGAGAAATTTTGTTACCTTATTTGTGAAGAATGCATGCTTTACCTTGGAATGAAGCATGTTCAAGATCTTTGACCATTGACTCCGACATCCTCGATCAACTGTCCCTCGATAAACTGTTCCCCGGGTTCAACCGAGGGTGTAAACTGTGATTGTTATTTGGCTACCTTGTTTGTTTTGGACTTTTTCGAGGTTGAAGGTGTCGATGTTGGTGCCATGTCGTGCACTGCAAACATTTCCTTTGCTGCATGCTGCTCTCCATACATCATTTTCACACCGTCCTTTGTTGGGAACTTCATCATTTGATGAAGAGTTGATGGCACTGCCCTCATGCTATGTGTCCACGACCTTCCGAGTAAGGCATTGTACCTCATGTCACCCTCAATGACATGAAACTTGGTATCTTGAATTGTACCAGCCACGTTGGCTGGGAGGATGATTTTCCCCCTAGTTGTTTCACTAGACATGTTGAATCCATGGAGGACTCGAGAGGCGGGTATGATCTGATCGAGCAGTCCGGGTTACTCCACCACTCTCGACCTGATTATGTTGGCCGAACTACCTGGATCCACGCGCACATGTTTAATTTGAACTTTATTTAGAAGAAAAGAAATTACCAGTGTATCATTATGAGGCTAAGGCAAAGCCTCGATGTCTTCTTCGCCGAATGTGATAGTATTCTCGGATACGTAACTCCGAGTCCATTTTTCCTTTGTGATGGATAATTTCGTTCATTTGTACACAGGTCCATGTGGGACGTCAATTCCTCCAATGATCATATGAATGATATGATGCGGTTCCTCCCGTTCATTCTTCCTGTTTGCGTCCGTCTCTCGAAAGTGATTCTCAGCTCGATCTCTAAGGAACTCTCGAAGATGCCCTTCGCTGATCAGTCGGGCTACCTCCTACTGAAGTTGTGTACAATCTTCGGTCCTATGATCGAGAGTGCCATGGTATTTTCATATTAAGTTGGGGTTCCTTTGGGAAGGATCTGACTATATTGGCTTCGGCCACCTGGTATCTCTAATCTTACCTATTGCTGATACGACGTTTGATGCATCGATGTTGAAGTTATACTTTGACAACCGGGGTGCCTCTATTGGCCCGGTGTGCCTATGGAACTTAGTTTTGCTTATTAATCTTCGAGAAATATGACCTCGATTTACCCTTCAATCTTTTCGAGGTATATCACGCCTTGAGGTGTTTCTTCGGTCTTTGACATATGGTTGGTGTCTTTCCTTGTTCAGTTTCGACTCCCTTTCTGCATTCCTTGAGTATTTTGCTAAGAGCCTGCTTGGGTATACTGAGCCCGAGGGGGCTCCTAATTAGTCGTCCTTGACTCTGATCTTCGATTGATATGGGTTATGCACATTCGCCCAAGTCACGGAAGGATACTCGATCAAATTTTGCTTCAGCTGCTTCGAAGCTATCGACCTTCGTTCATTCATGCCCTGAGTGAAGGCTTGCATCGCCCAGTCATCGGAGACTGGTGGTAATTCAATTCGTTCCATCTAAAATCGGGATACGAAATCCCTTAGCATCTCGTTCTCACTCTGTTTAATTTTGAAGACATCGGACTCGATCTCGTCGTCTTTTAAGTCATTCCCTTTTATACCACAAATATAGGTGGTAATATGCTCATTAGGATATGTGGTCCCATTGTACTTTGGGATATAGGGCATCCTGAAATTCTTTGGAATGGGATTCAGAGCCGCACTCGACGGAAATGGTTTCTGCACGAGCTTCTTTTAATCTACCCCCTTCAAAATCGGAGGTGCATTCGGGATCTGGTCGACCCTCGAGTTATAGTTTTCCACCTTTTTGTCATTGGCCTCTATGTTATTTTCTCATGATTCAATCCTTTTGGTGAGGTCCTCGAGCATTTTCATAATAGTGGGTTCTGTTCCTGACCTGTTGTTCACTCGATCTTTCTAGTGCTTGCTCAACTTGAGGAGTTGTTTCCGGTCATCTTGTGTTCTTGGTTTTTTTTTGACTCTATAGCTTAGCAATGGCAACTCTTTGTGCTTGCAACATCTCAAAAATGATTTGTAGGCTGACTTCATTTCAAGCATGTGTTGTTTGTGCGTCAGGTTGGACTTCTCCTTGCACGCTTCCCCCGACATCCGTACCCAAATCAGTGCTTATAGCAATATGCGAGCCAACATCAACTGGGTTGGGAATAGGTGTTACTCCAGGGTTGAGCGGTGGCACACCTGCTGCGTCATTTTCCCCATGGAAACCGAGGCCATTGTTGCTATGCACTGGTGCGTTAGCTGACTTTGGCATGTTTTAGCCTGGAATCAAGAAATCCCGGACAAGAAGAAGTTTGAAGAATAACATGTGTTATCATGAAACTAGCACTAAAATAATCACTATTATCTTTAACCCCACGGTGGGCGCCAAACTGTTTGCCTTGAAAATGGTATTAACAATTATATTTGATTAATGGTTCAAAAAATATGTGTTATATTCCAATACTAGTTAATAATCAAGAAGCAATGAATGTAAGTAAGGAAAATGATATAAGCAAACCAAAGTTGTCACAAGGATGGGGCCTCGAGGTGGAATAATAGCAATAAATGAAAGATAATAAATGAAGAATAATAAACAAGGAGCAATAAAGTTGAGAGACAGTGTTGAGCACGAAAAAAGCTGAGAATGTTCTATTGCAGTGAATACCTTACAAAACGATAAGGATCCCCTTTATATAGGAAGGGAGAATCCCAACATAGTACGTCCCTAATTATGACAAAGAAATACTATTGGTACAACTGTATAATGACTAAGTACGGACTTGTACTATTTCTTGCGGACCATATCAGTTCTGACCACATGTCCTTGGGAATTTTTCCGCCTTTCCATGACGGTCATCGATTTTTATACTGCCTCTAGGTCTGCTGTGACGACTTCGCTATACTCTCTCGAGGAATGCACCTTGGGGTTGAAATTCAGGGTCTACTTCGGGCCTCTCGAGACCGGAATTGGAATGCCATAGAGGCCCTAAAATTGGGCTTCCCCGATTTTGGCCGTATACAATATATTTTCTCAACTTATAAATTTCCTAATCTCATATAAAGAGTAAAATTTTCGTATGCTTAATTCTTAAAATGGTGAAAGATAACCTTCTTTTCTTGTGAGAAAATAATTTGTATCTTTACAGTAAAGAAAATCTCATAAACTTTCTCATATTATGCGTGTAATTGAAAATAGTAATATTAGTAACTATATAAAATCATATTTTTCAAAATGTTTTACAAAAATATTCCATTCAAAATACCATATCAAATATATATAATGGTATCACAATTGTTAATGTTACGGGGTCTTATAGTAACAAATATAATCTTATTAATGGTCTTAATCCCTTCAAGCTCATATGGATTACTACGACTATTAAAATACGGGGTGTAACATCCTTCCCCCCCTTTAGAACGTTCATCCTAGAATGTTAACTCTTAGAGATTTACAATTTTTTTACAAGGGTCTCCTTTTTAAATTAAATTAAAACCCAATATATCTGAAGTGTCAACTATTCACAATCTTTGTACTTGAGTATCTCGTATCTTCTTATCCTTTATCCTACTTAACTTTCAATCTTGCATAGTATCTTCTGTTTCTTCCATAAGTTCCCTTCCACATAAGTAGAAATTACAACTACGCCTTAATGCTCTATTGTGATAGCACCTCTAGTGCATACAAAATTCGGTGGAAACTCTATACTGACTTATTATGACTTAGCTATATGGCACGATCTGGAAACAAAAGAAGGGTAACGTTTCCTAAATTCTCTATAGCCTCTCAATTATAAATGTTGCGCGCAACACACCCATTAGTGAGACTCTACTAGGAACAGCTTTGTAGACTCCCTAGGACACGACCCGATTTGATACCACTTTGGCATGCTCCAAACCTGGGGAGGCGTAACTGGCACCCGATGCCGTGCTAGCCCGAGCGAACCACTCTGTAACTCATGATCATTTGATCAAAACTAGAACATACATAGTTCGAGTTGGCTCTACTCATTCCTTTTGTAACTATCATGGGACAACATGGCCACAACTCATAATGTAAAAGCATAAGTGGGAAAACACAGTATCAATGTATCATTTAAAATATGATTTCATATGGGCCGTCAAGGCCTCTGGCATACTGTACAAAATGAACCTCTGTCTACAAAGCCTCTAAGATTATTTGACATCAAATGGGACAGAGTACCAGGCTACCATAAGTCTATAGTAAAATTCAGACACGATGACTCATAGACTCGGCTGCACTCTGAATGAGATGGAGTCTTACAGATCCTTCGTTGAAGCCAATCTCGTCTACTATGAGGGCTCATCAAAATTATTATCTAAACCTGCAGGCATGAATGCAGCGTCCCCAATAAAAGGACATTAGTACGAATCAACAATAAGTCCACATTACTTTAAAGGCATATAAGAATCAACCTGAATCTTTGGAGTGCCACCATATATGCATACTTATTATACGTATATATAATGCTTCTCTTTGAGACTATTATCCATATCGTTTGATGCATGACTGCCCAAAAAATCAGTGCTAACTGCCCGACCGGCCGTAGCGCGGTGGTAAATATGTAACTGCCCAACCCGGCGTAGCCTAGTGGTAAATGTGTAACTGCCCAACCGACCATAGCTCGACGGTAAATGAATATGCCTGTTTTCCCAACCGGCGGTAAATAATGAGACATAACTGCCCAACCTGTGGTAAAAGCATGAACATGCATGTACATGTATCGCTATATTATAAACATTAACTTCTCTATCATATACCTCAATAAGGACTAGGAACATACATATACATGCTTGAATATCACTTTACTGGAATGAATAAATGAGGCATCCTTACCTGCTAAGAGTATAACCACTTATGGAATAACATTACATTTACGTATCGTTACTTGGATCATGCCAAGAGAAAGAAGGATTAGCCTTAACATACCTGAGCCGATTCTCTTGACAATCCCTTTAATATACGTCAATTTCAACATTAAAGATAGCTATACGCAAATCCTCAGAATTGGACAGATTCATACTAAGTTCAGCGATCAAGTGTAAGTCATCATATGCATCAAACTTTGCACCATACCCCATTTGCCATATATTTGAAAACAAAGAAGAAACATGTTTGGTTTGACAACCCTACATGCCCTTAAATTTTGATACTTCTGGAATTATTGTATTGAAAATATTGTTTTAGGTAGCTATACCCAATATCTATGCCACGATCCCTAACTAGATAACTATGTTTTGGTCAAAATACATCAACTAAAGACAATCAATAGGTGCAAAGTTATAACATCAGTAAAGTGGACTTTATCTTCTAACAATGTGACACCTATTTTAAATGACTAATGAGTCATTAATTAGAAGGTGAGGGAGATGCCACGTGGGGATGGGGGTGGGAAATATTAATCTTTATCTATTTATTAGGTAATTAGGTAATGTCCCTTACCCGGTAATTAATTAATTACCCGCGTAATTAAGAATTGCTTCAAATTACTTAAAATACTACTTACTTTTAATACATTTTGTACATCCTACTATCATGTTCATGTGGTACCATATAAAATAAATGCATACACTATTATTTCATTAAAATATCCCATATGGATTACTACGACTTATCCTAATATTAAAGTACATGGTGTAACATATTTGGGGTATATTGTATGAACCGAGGGCATAAAAGTGGATCCTAAGAAGATTGAGGCAGTTTAGAACTGGCCTAGACCTACTTCAGCTACAGAGATTCAGAGTTTCCTTGGTTAGGTAGGTTATTATCGCTGGTTCGTGGAGAGGTTTTTATCCATAGTATCCCCATTGACCAAACTGAACCAGAAGGGTACTGCATTCAGGTAGTCAGATGAGTGTGAGTTGAGCTTTCACAAGCTCAAGACTGCTTTGACTATGACGCTAGTGTTAGTGTTGCCCATAAGTTCAGGATCCTACATGTTGTATTGTGATGCATCTCGTATTGGGTTCGGTACAGAATTGATGCAGGATGGCATGGTGATTACCTATGTGTTGCAGCAGTTGAAGGTTCACGAGAAGAATTATCCTGTTCATGACTTAGAATATGCAGCCATCGTTCATGCGTTAAATATTTGGAGGCACTATCTTTACAGTGTGTCGTGTGAGGTATTCACAAATCATAGGACTATACAATATCTTTTCAAGAAAAGGGATCTCAACTTGAGGCAGAGGAGGTAGTTGGAGCTATTAAAAGGATATGATGTCACCGTTTTGTATCATACGGGGAAGTCCAATGTGGTGGCCGATGCCTTGAGTATAAAGGCTGTGAGTATGGGTAGCCTTGCATTTTTTCCAGTTGGTGAGAGGATGCTCGCACAAGATGTTCGGGATTTGTCCAATCAGTTCGTGAGGTTAGATGTTCCGGAGCCCATTCGTGTTTTAGCTTGCACAGTCTCTCAGTCTTCTTTATATGAGTGCATCAGAGAGAATCCGTATAATGACCCCCATTTGCTTGTCTTTAAGGACACGGTGCAACACGGTGGTGCCAAGCAGGTTACTGTTTGAGATGATAGGGTTTTGCGGATGTAGGGTCAGATTTGTGCGCGCAATGTGGATGGCTTCGTGAGTTGATTCTTAGGTGGCCCATAGTTCCTGGTATTCCATCCATCCGGGTGTCGCTAAGATATATCAGGACTTGCGGTAGCATTGTTGGTGGAGGAGAATGAAGAAGGATATAGTTGTATATGTGGCACGATGTCTGAATTGTCAGCAGGTAAGTACAAGCATCAGAGGCATGATGGTTTGCTTTAGAGGGTGGAGATTCCTAAGTGGAAGTGGAAGCGTATTACTATGAATTTTGTTGTTGGGCTCCCACAGACTCAGAACACGATCGATGCGGTATGGGTCATTGTGGACAGGTTAACCAAGTTGGCACATTTCATTCCAGTAGCAATTACCTAATTTTCAAAGCCCTTAGTTGAGATCTATATCTGCGAGATCACATGTCTTCACGGAGTGCCCGTGTCCATCATTTTTGATCGGGTAACGTAGTTCACCTTGCACTTCATGAGGGTCGTACAATGTGAGTAAGGCACAGAAATTGAGTTGAGCACATCATTTCACACTAGACGGACGGGCAGTCTGACCACACCATTCAGATATATGAGATATGCTTCGTGCTTGCATTATGGATTTTGGGGGTTCTTGGGAACATTTCTTGCCTCTTCCGGAGTCTGCCTACAACAACAGCTACCAGTCGAGCAATCAGACGGCTCCTTATAAAGCACTGTATAAGAGGCAGTGATGTTCGCTAGGTGCTTAGTTTGAGCTAGGAGAGTCTTAGTTGTTGGGTACTGATTTGGTTCCTGATGGCTTGGAAAAGGTCAACATTATTCAAGATCGACTTCGCACAGCTCAGTCTAGGAAGAAGAATTATGTACGGAGAATTTGTGATGTTGCATTCATTATTGGAGAGAGGGTATTGCTCTGTGTTTAACCTATGAAGGGTATGATGAGGTTTGTAAAGAAGAGAAAGTTGAGCTCTATTTAGTGCTTCTCGATTTTCATACACAGACCATGTCATGTTCCGAAGAGTTTTTAAGTGGAAAATCTAATAAAATGTGAATATTTGCCTAAAAACTCATTTCAGTTGACTACTGCCAACGTTTTGTGTAAAAGGACTCGGATCTATGTTTTGATGGTCCCTGTGGGTTCGTATCGTGATTTGGGACTTGGGTGTATGCCCGAAATTGAATTCAGAAGTCCCTAACTTGAATTAACATGATCTGTTGAATACTAGAAATTTGAAGGTTTAAAGAATTCCTTAGTTTGACAGTAGGTTGACTTTTTTTCTACTGGGTCCGGATTTCGATTCCGAAACTTGTGATAGGTTCATTTTACTATTTATAACTTGCCTACAAAATTTTGTGCCAAATGAAGTTGATTTGACATGATTCAGACTTCCGGTTGTAAATGTTCATGTTCTTGAGTTTCTTTGAAAATTTCATTCAGTTTGATCTCTGATTCATATTTCTAGGTATTATTTTGGTTCTTTGATAACGCGAGAGAGTTCGTATGATATTTTTAGACTTGTGTTGATGTTTAGTTTGGATCCCCGGGGCTCGGGTGAGTTTTGGGTAGTCTACCGATTGGTTTTGGACTTGGGAGAATAGCTGATGACCCTCTATTGTTGGTGTGGTATGGAAATCTCGCAATTGCAAGGTGGGTGATCACATTTTCGATGTTTGGCCAAGTATTTCATGATCGCATTTGCGAACATTTTGTTCGCAATTGCAAAAGGGTCATGGGAACAGTAGAAATCGCATTTGTGAAGTTTAGTGTTCGCATTTGTGAATAAAATATCACAATTGTGATGATAATAGAGATGTGAGTTTCTTCACATTAGCAATGGATTTCATGCATTTGTGTGGTTCCCATTTGTGAACCCTAGGTCGCAATTGAGACATCTGCGATTGGACAAAAACCTAAGAAAACATGATTTAGCTCATTTCTCACAAACTCTCAACCCTAAACACCCTAGAGGCGATTTTCTAAGAGGATTTTCTTCCCAAACCCATTGGTAAGGAACTTTAATGCATTTCTTTTCAATTACCCATTATTTTCCAAGTGTTTTCAACATTAAATCTAGTATTTTCTTGGTAGAAATTAGGGATTTGAGTAAAAATTGGGGATTTTGTAAAATTGAGATTTAGACCTCAAATTGAGGTCAAATTTCGAAACTAAATACATAATCGGGATCGGGGGTGAATGGGTAATTAGGTGTTAATCCGAATCTCAGGTTCTGACCAAGTGAGCCCGGGGTTGACTTTTGTTGGCTTTTTGGGAAAAGTGTAAAGATCTTTGCTTTATCTATTGTAATTGATTTCATTAGCATTATTTGATGATGTTAAGTCGCTTTTGGTTAGATTCGATTGGTTTGGAGGCCAATTTTAGAGCAAAGGCCCCAATTTAGCTTTGTGTTGATTGCAGAGCGAGGTAAGTGTTGGGTCTAACCTTGATTTGAGGGAATTAGGAACCTTTGAACTATATGTTATGTGAATTATGTGCGTAGCGTCATATATGCAAGGTGACAAGTGTATATATTCCGTCGAGGTAATTGTTTCCATGCTTTTCTCGTACTTCATGAATTATCTTATTCCATATCTTAACTATTACATGCTTAATTGCTTTCTACGCTGTAACTTGTTACTTGTCATTAATTATTCTTGTATTAAAATGTTCGTCCCTTCCATGACTCCGTGATTAATTGCTACTTGCCTTAATTGTCGTACTTCACACTTAACTGTCATATATTTGGCTTTTTTTGTTGCTCTTGTATTATTTTTAGAATTGCTTTGATTAGTACGTGGTTCCCGTATTGTTTTGCTTTCATATGCTTTAATCATAGAGATTCTTGTGAATTGAGTTGTCGGATTAATCACATTTATTAAGTTTTTGTATGGAAGGGGTAGCATACCGCAACGGTTGTGATATGGTGGAATAAGCTAGGATCGTGTGTGTATGGTGGGATGGGGTTGGACGCCGCAACAGTTGTATATGTGATTCTTGACATTGATAAATTATACTAAGGTGAAATAAAGAAGGATTATGATATTGATTATGATGATATGGTAGGATCAGGTTCCATGCCAGAATGAATTCTATATTTGTTATGTTGATATGGTGAAATAAGGGAGGATTGTATGTGCACGGTGGGATCGGGTTACGTGTGGTGCATTAATTTGTAATGACCCGACCGGTCATTCCGTGAGATTTACCCCATTTCCCCTATTTCTGCATTTGTTAAGTACCGCTATCTTGTTTTTGATGTGTTGGATCAGTTTGTTTGTGTCCGGCGTGGTTATGGTGAGATTTTAGGCATTTAGCCTTCTATCAATCCCCGCCTCCAGCTCCAGGTAGTTGTTTTGAGTGCGGAGAGTTCGAGCACGGGTGGAGGTAGTGTCCCCGCCGTTCTAGTGGATCCTCTCAGCAGAGGGGCCAGCCCTCGACTTCAGCTCCAGTCACTTCACCACCTGCCCAGGCAGCCAGGGGTAGTGGTCAGTAAGCTAGAGGCCGCCCTAGAGAGGGAGGTCGAGCAGGGGGAGGTCAGGCTCGTATGTATGCATTTCCAGCCAGGCCGGATGCTATGGCCTAAGATGCCGTGATTGAAGGTATTGTTTCAGTCTGTTGCCGTGATGCCTTGGCTTTATTTGACCCTGGTTCCACATATTCCTATGTTTCTTCATATTTTGCCAATTTTCTAGATGTGCCCCGTGAGTCTCATGTCACCTCTGTTCATGTGTCGACTCCGGTGGACGATACTGTTGTTGTGGACCGCGTGTATCGGTCATGTATGATATCTATTGGGTATTTGGAGACCCGAGTGGACCTACTGTTACTCAGCATGGTCAATTTTGACGTGATTTTGAGCATGGATTGGTTATCTCCGTGCCATGTTGTTCTTGATTATCACGCTAAGACCGTGACCTTAGCTATGCCAGGGTGTCCGAGGGTTGATTGGAGAGGTTCTTTTGATTTTATGCCTAGGAGGGTGATTTCTTACCTGAAGGCTCGACGCATGGTTAAAAAGGGTATTTATCTTATTTGGCCTTTGTGAGGGATGTCGGTGGTGAGACTCCCGTTATTGATTCAGTTCCTGTGATCCGTGATTTTCCGGATGTGTTTCCTGCAGACCTGCCGGGCATGTCACCTGACAGGGATATTTATTTTGGTATTGACCTGGTGCCAGGCCCTCAGCCTATTTCTATTCCACCATATCGTATAGCGCCAGCGGAGCTAAATGAATTGAAGGAGCAGCTTCAGGAGCTCCTGGATAAGGGGTTCATTCGGCCTAGTGTGTCACTTTGGGGTGTACCGATGTTGTTCGTTAAGAAGAAGGATGGGTCCATGCGTATGTGTATTGATTATCAGAAGTTGAATAGGTTTACCGTGAAGAACCGGCATCCCTTGCCCCGTATTGATGATTTTTTTGACAAGCTTCAGGGAGCCAGAGTATTTTCCAAGATCGATTTGGAGATCTGGGTACCATCATTTGAGGATTCGGGATTCTGATATCCCGTAGACTGCTTTCAGGACCAGGTATGGTCATTATGAGTTCTTGGTTATGTCGTTTGGGCTGACCAATGCCCCAGCTGCATTTATGCAATTGATGAACATCGTGTTTTGGCCTTAACTTGATTCCTTCATCATTGTGTTGATTGATGACATCCTGGTTTATTCTCGTAGCCAGGAAGAGCATGCTCAACATTTGAGAGTTGTGTTGCGGAGATTGAGGGAGGAAAATCTTTATGCGAAGTTCTCAGCTACAGAGATTAGGAGTTTCCTTGGTTTGGCGGGATATTACCGTCGCTTTGTGGAGGGATTCTCTTCGATAGCTTTGCCTTTGACCAGATTGACCCAGAAGGGTGCTCTATTCAGATGGTCTGATGAGTGTGAGGAGAGCTTTCAGAAGCTCAAATCAGCATTGACTACAGCTCCAGTACTAGTTTTTCCTGTTTGTTCGGGTTCTTACACAGTTTATTGTGATGCTTCTAGAGTTTTCTTGGGAGCGGTATTGATGCAGGACGGTAGGGTGATTTCCTACACATCCAGACAGTTGAAGGTGCACGAGAAGAATTATCCAGTGCACGATCTTGAGTTAGCTGCCATTGTTCATGCCTTGAAGATTTGGCGGAATTATCTGTATGAAGTGCAGTGTGAGATTTTCATTGATCATCGCAGTTTGCAGTATCTGCTGAGGCAGAAGGACTTGAATTTGCATCAAAGGAGATGGTTAGATCTCCTCAAGTATTATGACCTCACTATCTTATATCATCAGGGGAAGGCCAATGTAGTGGCCGATGCCTTGAGTCGCAGAGCAAAGAGTTTGGGGACTTTAGCTTACCTTCCAGTAGCAGAGCGGCCATTAGCTCTTGATGTTCAGGCCTTAGGAGGTCAGTTGGTGAGATTGGATCTATCTGAGCCCTCGCGGGTATTGGCTTGTGTAGTCTCCAGGTCTTCTTTTTATGATCAGATTAGAGCACGCCAGTATGATGATCCACATTTGCTTATTCTTCAGGACAGGGTACGTCGCGGTGATGCCAGATATGTGGTTATTGGTGATCATGGGGTCATGAGGATGCAGGGTGCGGATTTGCGTGCCCAATGTAGATGGACTTCGAGATTTAATTTTAGCAGAGGCTCATAGTTCGCGATATTCCATCCATCCGGATGCCGCAAAGATGTATCCGGATTTGAGGCAGCATTATTGGTGGAGGAGAATGAAGAAGGACGTTGTGGAGTTTGTGGCTCGGTGTCTGAACTGTCAGCAGGTCTAGTATGAGCACCAGAGACGGGGTGGATTGCTTCAAAGATTTGATATTCCGGAGTGGAAGTGGGAGCGGATCACCATGGACATCGTAGTTGGACTCCCACGGACTTCGAGGAGGTTTGATGCTATATGGGGTATTGTGGATCGGCTGACCAAGTCCGCGCACTTCATTCTTGTTGATACTACGTATTCATCGGAGAGGTTAGCTGAGATTTATATCAGGGAGATTATCCATTTGCATGGGGTTCCAGTTTCTATCATTTCCGACAGAGGCACTGAGTTCACGTCCCAGTTTTGGAGAGTCTTGCAGAGAGATTTGGGTACTCAGGTTGAGTTGAGAACAGCGTTTCATCCTCAGACCGACGGGAAGTCGGAGCGTACCATTCATATTTTGGAGGACATGTTGCGTGCTTGTGTGATTGACTTTGGTGGTTCATGGGACCAGTTTCAGCCACTAGCGGAGTTTGCATATAATAACAACTATCATTCAAGTATTCAGATGGCTCCGTATGAGGCCTTGTATGGTAGAAGGTGTAGATCTCCGGTTGGTTGGTTTGATCCGGGTGAGGCTAGGCTATTGGGCACAGACTTGGTTCATGATGCTTCGAGTAAGGCAAATTTGATTCAGGAGCGGCTTCGCACGTCGCAGTCTAGGCAGCGGAGTTATGCGGACCGGAAGGTCCGAGATGTGTCTTTCATGGTTGTGGATAGGATGTTGCTGAAGGTATCACCCATGAAGGGTGTTATGATATTCGGGAAGAGAGGAAAGCTGAGTCCCAGGTTCATTGAACCATTTGTGGTACTTCAGATGGTTGGGGAGGTGGTCTATAGGCTTGCTGTGCCTCCCAGTTTATCGAGTATTCATCCAGTATTCCATGTTTCGATGCTCTCGAAGTATGTTGGTGAAGCTTCTCATGTTTTGGACTTCAACACGGTTCAGCTCGAGGGTGATATGTCATATGAGGTAGAGCTAGTGGCTATTTTGGGTCGTCAGGTCAGGAAGCTGAGGTCTAAGGATATAACTTCAATGAAGGTTCAGTGGAGAGGGCAACCAGTGGAGGATTTCACCTAGGAGACCAAGCGGGAGATGCGGGACAGATATCCTCACTTATTCGAGGCTCCAGGTATGTTTCTAGACCGTTTCGAGGACGAACGATTGTTTAAGAGGGGGGGGGGGATGTAACGACTCGACCGGTCGTTCCGTGAGATTTACCCCATTTCCCGTATTTTTGCATTCGTTCAGTACCGCTATACTGTTTTTGATGTGTTGGATCAGGTTGTTTGGGTCCGGAGTGGTTATGGTGAGAGTTTAGGCATTTCGCCTTTTAAAGTAGCCTAATAGTGGAGAAAGACAATTGAGAGTGGATTTATTGGTAAACGACCTCGAAATGAAGATTATGGCTCAGATAGCTTCCTTAGGTGATTTGGGACTTAGGAGTGTGTTCGAAATATTTTTGTGATGTCCGGTGTAGAATTAGGCTTGAATTGGCGGAAGTTAGTTTTTGGCGATTTCCGGTCGGCAGTGGAAAATAGGCTATCGAGGTTGGAATGGAATTCCGTAAGTTGGAAAAGTTTCGTAATGTCATTTTGGTTATATCTGCAGAATTTCAGGTTAATCAGAGGTGTTTTGGTTGGTTTCGGCGTAATTGGCGAATTTCGAAGTTTCAAAACTTTTAGGCTTGAATTTGATGTAAATTTGGTGTTTTCGTGTTATTTTTGGTGTTTCGAAGGCTCGACTAAGTTGGAATAATGCTATGGAGTGTGTTGGTATGTTTGGTTGGGGCCTCGAGGGGCTCGGGATTGATTTCGAATGGTTGACGGGAAGTTGGAGTGATTTTTTTGGAAATCTGCTGTGCTGCTGTGCTGGTGTTTTCGCACCTGTGGAAGGGGAGTCGCATGTGCGATCACACAGGAGCGTAAGGGGAGGTCGCAGGTGCGATTTTTTCCTGTATAGGAGAGGTCCGCAGGTGCGAGGATTTTTATCGCACCTGCGATGTCGCAGGTGCGGAAAGTTGGTCGCAGCCGCGAGAATGGGCCAGTTAAGTGACTTTCGTAGGGGAGCACCCTGGGACCGCAGGTGCGGCCAATTGTCCGCAGGTGCGTAAATGACTGTGCAGAGCAGTATAAAAAGGACCCCCTCCGCGAAATTTATTAAGTTTTCATCAATTTGCATGCGGGAGGAGTCCATTGAAGGTGGTTTTGAGAGAGAATTTCCAAGTTCTTCAGCAAAGGTAAGTTCTTTGGTTGTTAATCCCGTTCCTATGCTATTTTGTTAAGATTAGGCTTGAAAATGTAAGGATTTGGGTAGGAGAAAGTTGGAAAAATGGGAGGAAAGAATTGGGATTTCTTTTGAGGTTTTGGAATGGCAATTGTGGTCCGATTTTGGTGTTCTTGGTATGTATAGAATCGTGGGAGGACGATATTTCTAATGATGTAAAGGTTATTGAATTTCGAGATGTGGCCCCAGGGCTCGGGGTTTGGCCGAATTTCGAGATTTTTGATTAAATTGATAATTTTTGATTGGGTTGTGTTCCTTGAGTATATATTAATGATGTTGAACTTGTTTTGGCTAGATCCGGAGCAATCAGGAGCCAATTTGAGGGGCAAAGGCATAGAGGACAAGTGTCGCGGCACGGTAGAGGTAAGTAATGGTCTTAAATCTTGTCCTGAGGGTATGGGACCCCGGACTGCATTATTTTCTCACTGAATTTGGAATGTCGCACATGTCGGATGACGAATATGTGGCGCGTGCTGATTTTTTGATTGGACTAGGTCCGCTCCGCGGAAACTAATGAGTTGCATATTTACTCAAAATCTTATGTTAAATTAGGTTCAAAAGATTTGTGAAATATTTGGGCTGTAAGCCGTATTTGGGGCCTCGTGTCGATCTGTTTAGACCCCTTTGAGGGCGTTTTACTGTTGTTTTCCTCACTACTTGTTGATGATTTTACTCAGCATCATCTTTGCATACTGTTTTATTTGAAACTCGGCCTGATTTACACTACATGAGCATTAAAATGATATTTTCGGGTCAAGTACCCCGTTCTATTACTTCGCCCGAGGGGCTTTTCGAGTGGTTCCACCCAGTGTGGCCGAGGGCCAAGAATGATGGTGAGGTGCTTAGTGATATTAGCGCTTGGGCTGAAGGAGCCCTTCCAGAGTCTGTACACACCCCTAGTGAGCGCACCGAGTGCGAGTGATTGAGTGGTTGGGAGGCATGAGTGGCTGTGAGGTGCTGAGTAATTGTGAGGTGTTGAGGCATTGTGAGGCATGCCCGAGGGGCTGCTTATGAAACATGTTTTTGCCCCAGGGGCTACTTATGATTTTACTACATTCATTTGCATACGAAATCCTTGTTTTAAAGTTGTTAAAAATGTGCATTGTTTTAAGGACTTTTGTGAAGTTGATTTCGAAGGCATGACGATTTTGTATATCTATGTATACTATTGGAAAGTAAGGTTGTGTATATTGTGACTTGATGACATTGATTTTTATGTGATTCCTTGCTACTTAGACTTGATTTATTTCCATTACTATTGAGTTGGCGTACTCACATTACTCCCTGCACCTCTGTGTGCAGATTCAGGAGCAGATATCGAGCGTTAGCTTATATATATATATATAGCAGCGGAGCCGGATCGTGGGGATATAGAGGTAGTTGTTCAGCGTTCGCAGCATCTCTGCTTTCCCTTCATGTTGTATTTAGCTTTGATTCGGATTTTTGTATCATAATACTTTATTTTGGCTTATTTCATTAGATGCTCATGACATGTCGGCTCCGGGTTTTGGGGATGGCAGTACTGTATATAAAATTCACCTATTATATTAAGATTTTCTGTATATTGTTATGAATTTCTTGAAACTTAAATGGGATTTTCAAAAGGAAATGGGAACACGTGGTAGTCGGCTAGTCTAGTTCCACAATAGGCGCCATCACGACCGGTTAGGATTTGGGGTCGTGACATAATTATTGTTATTGTGTTTATTTCACTATTGTTACATGAAATTATGAGATCGGTTATTTCAGATTCTCTGTTTACAAGAATTGAGTTCTTTTTTCATGATTTAACTGCCATATCTATAAGACCCCGAAAAATGTTTTCCTGAAAAATGGGTTTCTGTGATGCCGAGCTAGGCGTAGAGTTCAATACCGCGGTTCTGACTTTTCGGATTGAACAATACGTTAAATGAAGGAAAATATTTTGCAGAAAAGGCATTTTTGCGGCCCACTATGCGGTCACAGAATCACTATGCGGACCGCAGAATGGCCGTAGAGTAAGGCAGCCTTTTTGGCTAATTTTGATGTCATTTTTGCGGTCCATTATGCGGTCGCAGATCTATGCAGGCTGCAGTTTGATCGCATATCCAACTATGGGATTTTTCATCTGGAATTTCTGTGGTGCATTATGCGACCGCAGCACATGTATGCAAATCGCATACTGGTCGTAGACCGAAGAAGAAAAATGCGAGAAGTTGAGGATAATTATGCGGCCCATTTGCGGATCGCAGAAGCATTATGCGGTCGCATATGCGACCGCAGATCTGTGTCGGGGCTCCTATTCTCTCATTTTTAAACCCGAACCTATCTCGTTAAAACACCCATTTTGGACCATTTTAAACATATTTTCTGACAATTCTAGAGTGAGAGAGAGAGTCCTAGAGGGAGGGACTAATCTTAACCAAAATTTTCTTCCGTTATCACTTACAACCTTAAGATATTCAAGTGAGGCACCTAAATATTCATCCCAAGAGGTAATACTTCATCACCCAATCTCTTAATTTTGAACATAGTTGTAATGGGCCATTAGTGAGACAATTCATGGGGATGTGGGTGATTACATTGCATGCATGTGTTCCTAAAAGATGCGGGGGAGTTGTAAATCAAAGATACATAATTGAAAATCAAAGATAGAAAAGAATGGTGAATGGGTTGGTGTAATAATTCATAAAAAGGACCATGAAACCTGAATAAACACATAGTGTTTGATAGAATGCTCAACTGAGCTAGAATCTTCATCCACTTTCTAATTTTTGATTCAACTTGTTGTACTCCTAAAATAGATTGAAGGTGCTAGGGGTTCCAGAATTATTGCAGAAATTAAGAAAGCTCAATTGAGGTATGTATGGATAAACCCCTTTCTATTAGAATCGAAACCCGCGGTGTTTGTGAAACTGGTGTAAGTCTCTAATTTGATCATACTAGAATTGACTATCCCAACTGTGTTGTGTTGAATGATATGTGTTCAATAATTGTATTAAATTATTTTTATGTCATTTATCCTTCGAGGATATGTGTAAAAATGGAAATCTGAATTGTAAAATACGGCCAAGTGCGAAGAACGACTTAGCAAATGAGGCCGCTCATGCAAATTTATCCAAAGATGGGAAAGAAATGTGAGCTGAGATGATTGATTGAAATTGTGGATATGGATGATGTCTCAAATGAGATGCCCTAGTCGATTGGGCCGTGATCGGACGCCATGCTGCACACATGGTGGTAATTGTGTTGGAAATGATGATTGAAATTGTTGATATGGTTGATTTCTTAAATTAGATGACCTAGCTGATCGGGTCGAGATCGGACTCCGTGTAAGAACACGGTGGCATTGTGTATTATGGCATATGGCACTAAAGATTACCAACCTAAGAAGATGGAAATAGATTGAGAACTTATGTGACCCTTACGTGGTGTTTTAGTATTGTTTGAAGCTTTTATTGAACTCATGACTGCTATTCCCCTTGTATTGTTGTTCTTTCTATTGAGATGGTGTCTTGGATTTACATACTAGTTCTATTAGACAGTAATAACGTCCCTTTTTGCCGGGGGTGCTACGTCTTTAAATGGATGTAGGTGGTTCCATAGCAGACAGTGTTGATGGCAGCTAGTGGCATATCCTCTTCTCAGCAGTCTTGGGAGCCCCATTTCATCCCGGAGTCATGTATTGTAACTATTATTCGTACTTTTACCACATTTGGAGATTTCATCGAGGCCTTGTCAACGAAATTATCATACCTATATGTTGTATCTTAGAGGCTCTGTAGACGTTACGTGGGTTGTGTATGGGTGCTAGAAGGGTCAGTCGGATTATGTGTATTTTGGACTCTTGTTCCACTAAATCGAAAGTGTATGTATCTTGGGATCTTATCTATGATGTAGCAAAATAAATTAGTAAGGTTAATGCATTTGATATTTCCGCTGGTTAACTAATAGTAAGGCGCCTTCTTTTGATCGTAAGCAAGTTGGGTAGGAAATGTCAAATAGGATTGCCCGACCGGGTTCACCTGATCGAGCGCCGGTTGCGCTCCCCGAGGTTTGGGCATGACAAACTTAGTATCAGAGACTAAGGTTTTAAGAGTTTCCTAGGATGTCTCGGAGCCGTGTCTAGTAGAGTCCTTCTTATCAGTGTGTTGTCGACCACATCTATAAGTTGGAGGCTACTTGGACATATAGGAATAATACCCTTCTCTAATGTTATATATCGTGGGATAGAGCTGGTTGTGAAACTGTTCCTCCTCTAACTCGTGCATTGCTCTAACTTTCAATAAATGGCACCTAAGAAGAAAGCAAGAACTAGCCAAGAAGCCAATGCCACCCTAGGAGTGGCTGCTAATTCTACTTGATAATACGAGTGAGGATAATCCCTCGACTATTACACTGCCTGATTCTTCTACATCAGAACATACTACACCAGTCCCTACATCTACTAAGGGTTCCGCGATCCCTCTTGCTGATTCTCGTTCCACCTCTAGCCCCAACTTCCGGTTATGGTATTTCTGATGGGGATCTTAGGGGAGCTCTCCAGATGCTGACACAGTTAGTGGCTTCTCAGGCCTAAAGGTCGAATGTTGCACCCACATCTTCTAGCCTACAAGGGGATTCTACTAGTTCCAGGGCGAACAAGTTTCTTCAGTTAGACCCTCCAGTGTTCACAGGTACTGATCCCGAGGTAGGCCCTCCGGATTACATTGATGAGATACATAAGACTCTCCAGGTTATGCGTGCTACTGAGACAAAGAGAGTGGAGTTGGCTTCCTATCGCCTGAAAGGGGTGGCATATTCATTGTTTGAGAAGTGCGAGCATTCCCGCAAGGAGGGGTGCCCTCCAGCTAGGTGAAGTGAATTTGCGGATGCTTTTATGGACCATTTCTTGCCTGCTGAGACTAAGGCAGCCTGTGCCGTAGAGTTTGAGAACCTTAGAAAGGGTAATAAGGGTGTATGGGAGTATCACATGGAGTTCGCGTGCCTATCAAAGTATGCTATTCACATGATTCTGACCATGGAGGCCAGAGTGCATCAGTTTGTGTAGGGCCTTAACCCCCTTGGTTATTAATAAGGCTACCACAACTGCTTTAAATTATGACATGAACTATGGAAAGATGGTGACATTTTCTCAAGCTACGGAGCCCTAAAGTTAAATAACAGGATGGAGTGAGAGGGTAGCAGTAGAGCATGATAAGTGGGCAACCTTGGGGATTCATTTTGTGGTGGGAGATCAATTTTTATGGGAGGTTCATCAGGGCCATCCCAGTCCTATGCTCAGTCTTCAGCTAGTGCACCGCCAGCAGGACGCAGTCAATAGTAAAGGAGTCTCTTTAGGTCCAATCAAGTTATCAGGGGGTCCCACCATCAAGGCTGATTGGGAGTGAGATTCCAGCAGTAGCGGAGGCCCCCATGCCCCAAGTGTGGGAGGATACATTTGGGAATTTGCTTGTAACGACTTGGTCGGTCGTTTCGAAAGCTTAGCCCCATTTCCCACATTTCTGCTTCATTATATGTGGTTCAACTTCATTTATGTGTGTTGGGTCGGTTGGTTCGGGTTCGGAGTGGTTGTGGTGAGAAATGAGACACTTAGTCTCTCAACTTTGTTCAATAGTGAAAAATTCAACTTGAAGTTGACTTATTGGTAAACGACCTCGAAATGTGGATTTTTTTGGCTCGGATAGCTTCGTTAGGTGATTTGGGATTTAGGAATGTGTTCGTAATGAAGTTTTGATGTCCAGAGTAGAATTAGGCTAGAATTGGCGAAAGTTAGTTTTTGGCGATTTCCGGTCGGCAGTGGAAAAATAGGATATCGGGGTCGGAATGGAATTCCAGAAGTTAGAACAGGTTTATAATGTCATTTTGGATATGTGTGCAAATTTTTAGGTCAATAGGATGTATTTTTGTTGGTTTCGACATCATTGGCGAAAATTAGAAGTTTCAAAGTTCATAGGCTTGAATTTGATGTAATTTTGGTGTTTTTGCATTGTTTTTGGTGTTTCAAAGGCTCGACTAAGTTTGAATGATGTTATGGGGTGTGTTTCGGGTGGTTAACGAAGTGTGTTTGGCCTTAAAAGGACTGTTGTTGCTGCTGTGTTTTCTTGATCTGGTTTCCTTGTATGCGATCGCAATGGTGAGGCTGCGATCAGATAGGGTTGGTTGGTGAGGCAACAAAAATTATGTTATGCGATCTCAATGTATGGTCCACGATCGCGTAGTGGGAGGAGGAATAACAGTGCAGTCGTGTGAGGCTTGTGGCGATCGCATTGTGTGGGCATATGTGGCAGTAAGGTGATGCAATTGCTCTAGGCGATCGCATTTCTTTGATGAGTTGTCTTCCGCGATCGCATAGGATTAGTTTGGTTGGGACACTTTTTGTTCTTCGCAATCGCGTGCCTTTTTCCGCGATAGCACTGAGTAAAAGTCTGGGCAGACAATTTAAGTTCCAATTTCGGGGGTTCTTGGACATAACTCATTTTGCCATTTGAGAGCTCGGGGGAAGGAGATTTTGGACGATATTTTAAGTGTGATTCTTTTGGTAAGTGTTCTTCAATAATTTTTGGTTTAGTTTCATGAATTTTTCTTGATTTTCAGCATGCAATTTGAGGAATTAAGTAGAGAATTTGGGAAAATGGGAGGAAAGATTTGGAAATTTCCTTTGGTAATTTAAGTGGGCAATTGTGGCCCGATTTTGATGTTCTTGGTATGTACGGACTCGTGGTAGGATAAGGGTTCTTGTGATTTAATTTTTTTCGGATTCCAAGACGTGGGCCCGGGGCTCGGGTTTGGCTAAATTTCGAGAATTGTGTCTAAAGTGATAATTTTCGATTGGGTTTCGTTCCTTTAACATATATTGATGATGTTAACCTGGTTTTGGTTATACTCGGAGAAATCGGGAGGCCATTTGAGGGGAAAAAGCATCGCGGATTAGTATTGTGGCCCGATAGAGGTAAGTAATGGCTATAAATCTTGTCCTGAGGGTATGAAACCCCAGACTCAATATTTCTCACTGTTTTTAGAATGGCGCACATGTCGGATGACGAGTATGTGACGCGCACTGATTTTTAGATTGGACTTCTTCCTCTCCGCGACAACTATTGAGTTGCGTATTTTACTCTAAATCATATGTTAAATTGTGTTCTAAAGACTATTGCTATATTTGGGCTATAAGCCATGTTTGGTGCCTCGTGCTGACTTGTTTAGACCCTTTGGAGGCTTTTCACTACTATTTCCTCACTGTTGATTTGTGATTTACACTCAGTCGTGTTGTGCTTAACTGTTTTCGAAACTCAACCTTATTTACACTATTTTGATATGTAAAATGATGTTTTGGGTCGAGTACCCCGTTTTACTGATACGCCCGAGGGGCTTTTGAGAGATTCTGACTGAGTGAGGCCGAGGGCCTGATTGTAAGGATATGATACGCCACGAGGTGACTTGATATTAGTTCTTGGGCTGAAGGAGACCGTCCGGAGTCTGTACATATCCTCAGTGAGCGCAAGTACCTACTGAGTGCGAGTGCCGAGTGACGAGTGATTGGGAGGCATGAGTGACTGTGAGGTATGCCCGAGGGGCTGATTATGAGTGACTGTAAGGCATGCCCGAGGGGCAGTTTCTGATACATGATTTTTCCCGAGGGGCTACTTATGATTTTACCACCTTCACTGTGAACTTATGAAATATGTTTTTCCCGAGGGGCCTTTTTATGATTTTCAGCATTTTCCGACTAAACTTCTTGAAAGTTATGTTGAAACTATTAGCAAGTATATTTCCAATGATTTTTACTGAAACCGGCTTTTAAGCGTTATGATTTAACGTATACATTGTTTGAAAGAAAGGTTGTGCTTATTGTGAATTGACGAATTGATTTTTATGTGTTTCTTGCTGCTCAAATCTGATTTATTTTCATTACTACTCAGTTGGCGTACTTACATTACTCCCTGCACCTTGTGTGCAGATCCAGGTGTTACGGCAGGGTGAGCTGTGTATCTGACCAGTGACTCCATGATCTACATTTTATGTAGGTGCTCATGACCAGTGACTCCAGGATCTCGGGGGTTGTATTTAATATTCGGTATAGCTTTAACTGTTTTAAAAATGTTTAAAGGAAACCTTTATGGGTTATCAGTTTAGTAAAGATGTAAATGGAAGTTTATTATGATTTGAGTGTAGTTTTGGCTGGCCTAGTTCCACGATAGGCGCCATCACAACTGGCTTAGATTTGGGATCGTGACACTGCTACATGGACCTGCTAGTATGTTATGTGTGCGGGATGATAGGACATATTCAGAGGGAGTGTCGTTTATCCCGCTAGGGTGCGGGTAGGGGCACAACACTATCATCTAGTCCTATAGCTGCTACATCTTCAGCACCCCCTCCAGCTCGAGGCCTTCCATCAGCAGTGCGTGGTGCAGCTAGGGGTGGTGAATAGGGTTTAGGAGGACACATTTGTTTCTATGCTATGAGTGGTCTCCAGAGTGCAGAGGCTTCTCCAAATGTTGTCACATATATATTAACTATCCAATGTCATGATGTGTATGCCCTTATTGATCGTGGTTCCAATTTGTCCTATATTACCCCTTATGTTGCTATGGAATTTGGGATAGAATCGGAATAGCTTCATGAGCCGTTCTCCATATCTACTCTGATTGGCAAGTCTCTTATGAATGCGCGGGTTTATAGAGATTGTGTTGTCATGGTAAATGGTCGGGATACCATGGCCGATCTCATTGAATTTGGGATGGTTGATTTTGATGTAATAATGGGGATACATTGTCTTTATTCATGTTTTTCCAAGCTCGACTGCCGAACTAGAACTATGAGGCTTGAATTTCCCAATGAGCCAGTTGTTGAGTGGAAGGGGGATAATGTGGTGCCAAAAGGTAGGTTTATTTCTTACCTTAAGCTGCGGAGATGATTAACAAGGGGTATATCTACCATTTGGTCTGAGTTACGCACACTGATGCTCAGGCACCTACACTTGAGTCTGTGCCAATTGTAAATGAATTCCCAGATGTCTTCCCGGATGAGCTCCCTGGGATCCCATCAGACAGGGAGATTGATTTTGGGATTGATGTGATTCCATGAACGCAACCTATATCTATTCCACCTTACAGAATTGCACCATCAGAATTGAAAGAATTAAAGGAACAATTGAAGGATTTGATAGAGAAGGGTTTCATCTGACAGAGTGTGTCACCTTGGGGCGCACCGGTCCTCTTGTAAGAAAAAAAAATGGGTTGCTACGGATGTGTATTGACTACTGGCAACTCAACATAGTCACAATAAAAAATAAGTACCCACTACCAAGGATAAATGATTTGTTTGATCAATTACAAGGTCCTATGTACTTCTCCAAGATTGATTTACGCTCAGGGTATCACCAATTGAAAATCAAGGAGCAGGGTATTCCAAAAACAGCCTTTAGAACCCGATATGGGCACTTTGAATTCCTGGTAATGTCTTTCAGGCTAACAAATGCCCCGACAGCTTTCATGGATCTTATGAATCGAGTCTTCAAACCTTTTCCTGACTCTTTTGTGATAGTTTTCATTGAGGACATTCTTGTATATTCATGAATTCGTGAGGACCATGTCGATCATCTCAAGGCTGTTCTACAGACCCTACATCAGCACCAATTGTATGCAAAGTTTTCGAGATATGAATTTTGACTTGAATCTGTCAGGTTCTTGGGTCATGTCGTCTTTGGAGAAGGAATTATTGTTGATCCTCAAAAGATTGAAATAGTGAAGAATTTTCCTAGACCCACAACTCCAACAGAGATCCGCAGTTTCTTGGGTTTGGCTGGGTATTACCGGAAGTTAGTGGAGGGTTTTTCTACCCTTTCCTTTTTGTTGACTAAATTGACACAGAAAATGGTTATGTTTCAATGGTCTGATGCTTGTGAAAGGAGCTTCCAGGAGTTGAAATAAAGGTTGACTGTGGTCCCGGTGTTAACTCTAGCACAGGGTACAAATGGGTTCGTGGTATATTGTGATGCTTCAATGATCATGCTTAGGTTGATGTTCCATGGCAAGTTTATAGCTTATTATTCCAGACAACTGAAGAATTATGAAAAGAACTATCCAACACATGACTTAGAGCTTGCGATGGTGGTTTTTACATTGAAGATTTGGCGTCATTACTTGTATGGGGTCCATGTGGATGTATTTATGGACCACAAGAGCCATTAATTTATTTTCAAACAGAAGGAATTGAATTTGAGGCAGTGAAGATGGCTTGAGTTGCTCAAAGACTGCGACATCGATATTTTATATCATACGGGGAAGGCTAATGTTGTGGTAGATGCTCTTAGCCGGAAATCTATGGGTAGTTTGACTCACTTAGAGACATATCAAAGGCTGTTGGCCAGGGAGTTTCACCATTTGGCGAGTTTGGGTGTTCGTCTTGCTGACTCTAATGAACGAGGAGTAATTGTATAGAGTAGGGAGGAATCATCGCTTATGGCGGATGTCAAAGAGAAGCAATACAATGATCCACTGTTGGTTCAACCGAAGGAGGGTATTCATTATGAACAAGACCACAATTTTTTCCCTTGGCATGAATGATGGTACACTATGGTACCAAGGGTGACTATGTGTTCCAAACGTAGATGGTCTTCGGGAAAGAATCACGGCAGAAGCTCACACTTCTAGATATTCCGTGCACCCAGGTTCAAAGAAACTTTATCATGATCTAATGGAAGTCTATTGGTGGAATGACATAAAGAGTAATGTAGCGTACTTTTTAGAAAGTTGTCAAAACTGTCAGCAAGTGAAAGAGGAGCATCAAAGGCCCGGGGGGTTGGCATATAATATAGAAATTTCACTATGGAAGTGGGAAATGATTAATATGGATTTTTTGGTAGGGTTACCGCGCACTCTGCGCAAGTTCGACTCAATTTGGGTGATCATGGATTGACTCACAAAATCAGCACACTTCTTGCCGGTTAAGTCTAACGACACTACGAAATAATATGCTGAGTTATATATCAAGGAAATAGTCATGCTCGATGGCACTCTAGTTTCCATCATTTCTGATCGATGGGCTCAGTTCACTGCGAATATTTGGAAGATATTTCACCAAGGTTTGGGCAGTCAGGTAAATCTTAGCACGATATTCTATCCACAGACTGACGAGCAAGTAGAGCAAACTATTCAAACGCTTGAGGACATGTTGCGTGCTTGTTTTCTTAACTTATAACAACAAGTAGAATTTTCTTATAACAACAACTTCCATGCTAGTATTCAGATGGCACCATTTGAGGCATTGTATGGTAGGAGATTTAGGTCTCCCATTGGGTGGTTCGATATTGGGGAAGCTGAGTTGATAGGGCCAGATCTCGTACATCAGGCCGTGGAGAAGGTTAAGGTCATAAAGGAGCGGTTGAAAGCTTCTCAGAGTTGTCAAAAATCCTATACAAATGTTCGTTGCAGAGTCTTGGATTTCAAAGAAGATGATTGGGTATTCTTGAAGGTTTCCCCCATGAAGGGTATTATGCGGTTCGGAAAGAAAGGGAAATTGAGTCCGAGGTATGTCGGGCCATACAAAATCATTCAAAGGATCGTCCAGGTGGCATACAAGCTTGAGCTACCACCTGAGATGTCATTAGTACACACGGTATTTCATGTGTCTCTGCTGAAGAAGGTAGTAGGAGATCCATCGGCTATTGTGCCAGTTGAGACCATTGACTTTAATGAAGAACTGTCATATGAAGAGATTCCAGTTTCCATGCTTGATAAGCAAGTTCGAAAGTTGAGAAATAAAGAAATCACCTTTGTGAAAGTGTTATGGCAAAACCAGCAGGTTAAAGAAGCGATGTGGGAAGCCGAGGAATAAATGAAAAAGAAATACCTTCATTTGTTTGAATAGCCATGTAAAAGTTTCTATGATGTTACTTCATATAAACTTTGTATCACTTGTTCAATTAATTCAAAGTGTTCTCTTGAGTTGTATATGTTGCTTATAAGGCCACGATTGATATTGTTATGAGTTTAGTTATATCGTTGAGTTGTGCATATATTGTAAGATGTGTTTCTAGGGCTCTTTGGCAGGTGGATAGGCCTAGTTACAAAGGAAACTCTGGCAAAATTTTTGGAAATCTAGTGAGTTAGTTAAATTTGGGGCTGCTGGTGTGCGGTATGAAAAGCAAGCTACATAAGTTGCTAATAGTGGACCTTAATCTTCAATCAAGGACGAATGATCTTAAGCGGGGGAGGATGTAAGGCTCGTAAAATGTTTTCCTGAAAACTGGGATTCTGTGATGCGGATCTAGGCATAGAGGTCAATACCGCGGTTCAGACTTTTTGGATTGAACAGTGCGTTAAATAGATGAAGGACAATATTTTGCAGAAAAGGCATTTCTGCGTCCCACTATGCGGTCGCAGAATAGCCGCAGAGTGAGGCAGCCTTTTTGGCCAATTTTGATATCATTTTTGCGGCCCATTATGCGATCATAGATCTATTTTGTGGATCGCACTTTGATCGCATATCCAACTATGGGATTTGTCATGTGGGAGTTCTGCGGTGTATTATGCAACCGCAAAACAGGTATGTAGATCACATACTAGTCACAGACTAAAGCAGAAAAATGCCAGAAGTTGAGGCCAATTATGCGGCCCATTTGCGACCGTATAAGCGTATGCAGTCGCATATGCGACCGCATATCTGTGTCGTGGCTCCTATTCTCTCATTTTTAAACCCGACCCTATCTCGTTACAACACCTATTTTGGACCATTTTAAACATATTTTCTGATAATTCTAGAGTGAGACAAAGAGAGTCCTGGAGGGAGGGCCTAATGTTCACCAATTTTTTCTTCCATTACCACTTACAACCTTGAAGATATTCAAGTGAGGCACCTAAATATTCATCCCAAGAGGTAATACTTCATCACTCCAACTCTTAATTTCGAACATAGCATAATGGGCCATTAGCGAGATAATTCATGGGATGTGGGTGATTACATTGCATGCGTGTGTTCCTAAAAGATGCGGGGGATTTGTAAATCAAAGATAGAGAATTGTAAATAAAATATAGAGAAGAATGGGGAATGGGTTGGTGCAATCTTTCATAAAAAGGACCATGAAACCTGAATAAACACATAGTGTTTGATAGAATGCTCAAGTGAGCTAGAATCTTGATCCACCTTCTTATTTTTTATTCAACTTGTTGTACTCTTAAAATAGATTGAAGGTGCTAAGGGTTCTGGAATTACTGTAGAAATTAAGAAAAGCTCAATTGAGGTGTGTATGACTAAACCCCCCTCCTCTTAGAATCGAAACCCCCGGTGTTTGTGAAACTGGTGTAACTCCCCAATTAGATCATACTAGAATTGACTATCCCAACTTTGTTGTGTTGAATGATATATGTTCAATAATTTTATTAAATTCTTTTTATGTCATTTTGCCTTCGAGGATATGTGTAAAAAGGGAAATTTGAATTGTAAAATACGTCCAAGTGCCAAGAACGAGTTAGTAAATGAGGCCACTCGTGCCAATTTATTGAAAAATGGGAAGGAAATGTGAGGTGAGATGATTGATTGAAATTATGGATATTGATGATGTCTCAAATGAGATGGCCTAGACGATCGGGCAGTGATCGAATGCCATGTTGCACACATGGTGGTAATTGTGCTGGAAATGGTGATTGAAATTATGGATATGGTTGATGTCTCAAATGAGATGACCTAGTCAATTGGTCCGAGCTCGAATTCCGTGTAAGAACACAGTGGCATTGTGGATTGTGGAATATGGCACTAAAGATTTCCAACCTAATAAGTTTGAAATTTATTGAGAACTTATGTGACCGTTACTTGGTGTTTTAGTATTGTTTCAAGCTATTATTGAACTCATGACTGCTTTTCCCCTTGTATTATTGTTCTTTCTATTTATATGTCTTAGCTTTACATACTAGTACTATTCGACAGTACTAATGTCCTTTTTTTTGGGGGCGCTACATCTTTAAATGGATGTAGGTTGTTCCATAGCAGACAGTGTTGATGGCAGCTAGTGGCATATCCTCTTCTCAGCAGTCTTGGTGAGCCCCATTTCATCCCGGGGTCATGTATTGTATTTATTGTGCGTACTTTTACCACGTTTTGAGGTATCTCCGGGGCCTTGTACCGGAGTTATCATATCTATCTTTTATATCTTATAGGCTCTGTAGACGTTACGTGGGTTGTATATGGGTGCTAGAAAGGTCAGTCAGATTATGTGTATTTTGGACTCATGTTCCACTAAATCGTAAAGTGTATGTATCTTGGGATCTTATCTACAATGTAGAAAAATGAATTGAAATGAATTAATAAGGTTAATGTATTTGATATTTACACTGTTTAACTAATGGTAACACGCCTTCTCTTGATCATAAGCAAGTTGGGTAGGAAGTGTCAAACAGGATTGCCGCATCGGGTTCACCATGTCAAGCGCCGGTCACGCTACCCGAGGTTGGGGCATGACATTATCTTTCCAATTTTTATTTCCTACTATTATTGTTACACTGCGTATAGGTTATTGTAAGTGACCCGTCTTAGCCTCGTCATTTTGTCGAGGTTAGCCTCGGCACTTATAGAGTACATGCAGTCGGTGGTACTCATATTAAACTGTGCACTTCTTGTGCAGATTTTGGAGTCGGTTCTAGCGGCAGTCAGTAGATTGCTTGGATTCAGTGCTTGACGGAGACTTTGATGTAAGGCCTCGTAAAACTTTCACCTAAAATCTGGGTTTCGTGGTGCAGAGGTAGGATAATTTATTGGTGGAAGCTCGTCGCGGTATGAAAATTTTGGGTTGAGCAGAGCGTTGGGGAGTTGAAAAATTATTGCGGAACAGGGCATTTCTACGGTCCATTATGCAACCGCAGAACTGATCCGCGGACCGCAAATCCGCCGCAGAGTGAAGTAGAGAAATGGGCTAGCAAATTGCCCTGGCAGTTTCATGGATCTTATGAATCAACTCTTCAAGCCTTTTCTTGACTCTTTTATCATAGTGTTCATTGAGAATATTCTTTTATATTCACGAAGTCGAGGACCACGCCGATCATCTCAGGGCAGTTCTATAGACTCTATATCAACACAAGTTGTATCCGTTGTTTTCGAAGTGTGAATTTTGCCTTGAATCTGTCCCATTTTCTGGTTTTAACGTCTCCAGAGAAGGAATTAAGATTTATCCTCAGAAGATTGCAGATGTGAAGAATTTCCCTAAACATACAACTGCAACAAAGATTCGCAGTTTCTTGGGCTTAGCCGGGTATTACAGAAAGTTTGTGGCGGGGTTCTCCACTCTTTCTTCTCCATTGACTAAAATGACGCAGAAGGAGGTTATGTTGCAATAGTCAGATGCTTGTGAAAAGAGATTCCAAGAGTTGAAATCAAGATTGACTAAGACACCAATGTTGATCTTACCGGAGGGTATGGATGGGTTTGTGGTATATTGTGATGCTTTGAGAATCGGATTTGGGTGTGTATTCATGCAACATGGCAAGATGATCGCTTATGCCTCTAGGCAACTCAAGAATCATGAGAAGAACTATTCAACGCATGACTTAGAGCTGCATCAGTGGTTTCCGCATTAAAGATTTGACGTCATTATTTGTATGGGTCCATGAGGATATATTCATGGACCATAAGAGCCTTCAATATATTTTCTAACAGAAAGGAACTGAATTTGAGGCAGAGAAGATGGCTTGAGTTATTCAAGGACTACGCCATCGATATTCTATATCATCTTGGAAAGGATAATGTTGTCGTGAATGCTCTTATCCAGAAATATATGGGTAGTTTGGCTCACTTGGTGGCGTATCAAAGGTTGTTGGCAAAGGAGGTTCATAGATTGGCTAGTGAATGAGGGGTGGTTGTGCAAAATAGGGCTGAATCATCGCTTGTTGTGGAAGCCAAGGAGAAGCAATACGGTGATCCATTGGTTGTGCAATTGAAGGAGGGGTTTCATAAACATACGACCATGGATTTTTCTCTTGGCCTGGACGATGGTACGCTAAGGTACCTAGGGAGATTATGTGTTCCAAATGTAGATGGTCTCCGGTAAAGAATCATGACCGATGCTCACACTTCCAGGTATTCCGTGCACCCAAGATATACGAAGATGTGCCATGATCTTAAGGAAGTCTACTGGTTGAATGACACAAAGAGGAATTTAGCGGACTTTATGGCAAGATGTCCAAATTGTCAACAAGTGAAGGACAAACATCAAAGGCCCGGTGGGTTCACACAGAACATAGAAATTCCGATGTGGAAATGGGAGATGATCAATATGGACTTTGTGGTAGGACTACCTCGCACTCCTCGAAAGTTTGAATCAATTTGGGTGATTGTGGATCGAATCACAAAATCAGAGCACTTCTTACCTGTTAAGGCTACCGACATGGCATAACAGTATGCTCAGTTGTATATCAAGAAAATGGTAAGATTACATGGCACTCCAGTTTCTATTATCTCCGGTTGAGGGGCATAGTTCACAACTAATTTTTGGAAGATATTTCATCAATGATTGGGTACCCAGATGATCTTAGTACAATTTTTCATCCACAGACCGACGGGAAAGCAGTGCGGACCATTCAGACGCTTGAGGATATGCTTCCTGCTTGTGCTCATGCCTTCAAGGGCAGTTAGGATGATCATTTGCGACTCATACAATTTTCCTACAACAACAATTATTATGCTAGCATTTAGATGGAACCGTTCGAGGCTCTATATGGAGGGACATATAGATCTCCTATTGGGTGGATCGAGATTGGGGAAGAAGAGTTCATAGGGCCAGACCTCGTGCATCAGTCTATGGAGAAGGTTAAGATCATTAAGGAATGGTTGAATACTGCCCATAATTGTCAGAAGTCCCATTCGGATGTACGCCGTAGGGATTTGGAGTTCGAAGAGGATGGTTGGGTATTCTTGAATATTTCGCCCATGAAGGGTTTAATGCGATTTGATAAGAAAGGAAAATTGAGTCTGAGGTATGTCGAACCGTACAAATCATTCAGAGGATTGGTCAGGTGGCTTACAGGATTGAACTACCTCCAGAGATGTCTTTTGTGCACCTGTGTTTCATGTATGCAGACTAATGTTTGTAATAATCCTCAAAAGATTAATAAAAGTCAACAACTAATGACCTCTTGATTAAATTATACCTCCTCACAAGGTTTTTCTTTGATCCCCTGACACTTCATAGTTTACAAGGGTATCAAGGGCTCCGAGCAATGCTTGTGCCTTGAGGGACTCCTTGTAGTTAAGTTAACTTCACAACAAATACCAATAGCTATTAATACTTGTTCCTCCATGGAGGTTTAAACACAAATATTGTCGACTTATAAGCTTAACAGACAAATTGACCAACCAAACTCAATCACTCATCACAACTTGTAAGATTCTATTTTAAGGTACATAGAATTTAAAGTAATGTCTCAAATCATGTCAACAGAATAGAATTTGAAACTAAAGAATTCATTTAAGCAAAAAAATACTGAACATGCAGATCCTTTTCAGGAAACAAAACAATAGACATAGCTCACTTAACTTCAGATTTCTATGGTTATCAACAAGCCAAACATAGTCAAAGTCACATGGTATAGAACAATGCTACCAGACATGGTCATTGGATCTCATGAACTCTTCAAAGGGCTTTTAAACTCCAGAATACAACTTACAACCATTTGTATGTAGTGACACATACAATTCCTTTGAAGATTTCTGTCTTTGAACATGATTGATCGAATGGAGTTTACACTTGGACGACTCATCACAATTTGCCCTTATAGGCATGCTTTCTATATTAGCGATGATTTCATGTTGGGTCTTCATTACTGATCTACGTTGTCTAAGCACATGCTTAAGCAGAGCATTGAACCCTCTTAAAAGATTTAGCAGAGATCCCTCCCTCAACCAGTAAATACATAACCATGTGGTTAATTCATCAAGATTCAAGTGGGATATGGTGTATTATTAAGGCCAGAAAAGTGCATCGAACAACATAACAATGACTTTCATCATATAAACATGGATTTACACATGATAAGTCTAAGCTACAAAGCAGGGGAACTAGAAAAATATTATGACAGGTTAACTCAACCACTTAACTGTTAGCAACATTTTGCTCGGAAAGTGGTGATTCATGTTTAAGCCTCACGGGATGTTCAACAGCCAAACCCAATGATCTTCAGGCTTATACTTGGTTTTATAAAGAGTCATGCTAAACAGTGAACAAGTAAGCTAATGAAAACAGGATTGGGGATGAACTTCGTCAACTCATTTGAAGCCTAAACAAGTAAGGCCCTTATAGTATCTACTCATATCAACAAAACAACTTCATGATCAAAATTAAACATACTGTCACGACCGAACCACCCCTCCGAATCATGCCGTGAAGACACCTAGTCTTTACGACTAGGTAAGCCTAATAATTTACACAAAATACCAATAATGGAAGCAAAGCTTAACATCTAACTTCAATAGATACTGGATAACCAATAACAATGTTGCTCAGCATGTACAATAACCAAAACACTAATGTACACAACTTTCCTAAAATCCAGAACATCATGAGTCACAAGCTACATAAATGAAATAGTATCTCTATACACTAGAGTCTAATAAAAGAAGATACATAAAGTGTTTGACACGGGGAAGAATATAGGGGGACTTTGAGGTCTGCGGACGCGGCAGATATACCTTGAAGTCTCCAAAGTTGTCTCGACTCACTGATAATGCGGCTGATAATGAGAACCTGAATTTGAACCCAAATACATGTGCAGAAGAGTAGCATGAGTACACCACAATTGGTACCCAGTAAGTGCCAAGCCTAACCTCGGTTGAGTAGTGACAAGGTCCGGTCATGCCCACTAGTATATAATAAATAAAGCAGGAGAAAAAAGCAGTATAAGAAGATACTGGAGTTCAACAAAGGAAAAACACAATAAAATAATAGGGGATCTCCCGAGATACCGTCTCGTAGTCCCAAAAGTAAATATGCAGGGAGAACTCCCGAGGTACCGCCTCGTAGTCTCAAAAGTAAATGTGTAGGGAGAACTCCTGAGGTACCGCCTCGTAGCCTCAAAAGTAAATGTGCAGGGGGTTTGTCCTAGGATACCGTCCCGTATTCCCAAAAGTAAATATGTACGGGGAATCTCCCGAGATACCGTCCCATAGTCCCAAAGTAAATACACAGCGCAGACGATTACAGATGATAGGTACATCAAGAAAATATATAGTTTAGACTAAGTACAAGTCGAGAAAGGAAGCATGAATTCACTAAGTATGATGAACAGAGTTCATTTAAGCAATTAAGGCACACGGACATGTTATTCTACGCTAACATAGTAACTACACATGCTAGTATACTCAATTAAGGTGAAAACAGGTAATTACTCAGTACAAATCAGGTTTTGCAACAAATAACCCATGTATGCACTCGTCACCTCGGGTACACGGCGCTCACATATTATATATCAGTACCAAATCCTATGGGAATTTTTCCCCCACAAGGTTAGGCAAGCCAGTTACCTCGAACCAAACTCAATGAATCGGTAGCAATGCTTTTCCCATGAATATCTGACTCCGAATGTCCCAAATCTAGCTAAAATCATTTACATACCATAAATATATCTATAAGAAGCTATCTAATCAATGAAATATAAGCTAAAGAAAGAAATAAGGAAATCATCCCAAAAGGCCTGCCCAGGCCTATGTCTCGGATTCAGATAAAAGTCACAAAATATGAACACCCATTCTCTCACGAGTTTAACCATAAAAGAATTACTCGAATCTGACCTCAAATCGCCTTCCAAAACTCAAAATTTTAGTCTATGAAGTTTCTACCATTTTCCCCCAAATTTCCAACTCAAATCCCTAATCAGAAGATGAAAATAGTAATAGATTCATGAAATATAGCCCAATCCGAGTTAGAATCACTTACCCCAACAATATTCTTGAATAAACCTCGAAAGAATCGCCTCACACCGAGCTCTCAAAGTACCAAAATCGAATAGGGAATGAAACTCTCAAATTTCTCTTTTCTGCCAGTTCTTTCGCATTTGCGGACTTGCCATCGCAGCCACGTCACCACACCTGCGGAATTTCCCTCGCAGGTGCGAATTCCACTTAACAACTCAGAGTCTGATGCTTCGGTCCTTGGGTCACACCTGCGGACCCATGTCCTCTTCTACGATCACCTCACCGAGACCGTTCTTCGCTACTGCGATTACTCCTCTGCAGGAGCTACTCACTTCTGCGGTTCCATTTTTGCACCTGCGGCAAATGGCTACCCAACCTAGGGCCACATCTACGAGCTTCCCTCTACGCATGCGAGTCCGCACTTGCGGTCTCCCCTCCACAGGTGCGAAACACCAGAAACCAGCAAATTATCAGCAAGTGCCTAACTCTAAATCTCATTCCGTTAAGCATCTGAATCACACCCGAGGCGCACGGGACCTCAATCAAACATACCAACCAGTCCTAAAGACCATACGAGCTTAGTCGAGCCCTCGAATCACATCAAACAATGCTAAAAACACAGATCACCCTCTAATTCAAACTTAATGAACTTGAAACCTCAAATTTCTACAACTGATGTCGAAACCTATCAAACCACGTCCGATTGATTCCAAAATTTTCACACAAGTCATATTTAACCTTACGGACCTACTCCAACTTTCGGAATTGGAATCTGACCCTGATATCAAAAATTCCACTACCGATCAAAATCTCCAAAAATTTGACTTTCGCCATTTTAAGCCTAAATAAGCAGAGCTCCAAAACAGAATCTGGACACGCCTCTAAGTACAAAATAACTCAACGGAGCTAACGAAACCAACGAAACTCCATTCCAGATTCGTCTTCACACAGTTCCAACTACAATCAAAATCTTAAGACTTAAGCTTTCATTTGGGACTAAGTGTCCCAAAACACTCCGAAACCACAACCAATAACTCCTCGCAAGACACATAAGCAGAAAATGACACGGGGGACGCAGTAACAGGGGGTCGGGGCTATAACTCTCAAAATGACGGGTCGGATCGTTACATCCTCCCCTTCTTAAAATAATCGTTCGTCCTTGAACGAGGTTAGAGATACACTTGAAGCGGTGAAAGGATGAGGATAACGACTGCACACATCATGCTCGGTCTCCCAAGTCACCTCCTCGACCAGCTGAACCCTCCACTACACCTTCACGGAAGCAATGTTCTTTGACCTTAGCTTCCTGACCTGCCTGTCCAAAATAGCCAATGGCTCCTCAACATAAGATAGATCCTTGTCCAACTGGACTAAGATGAAATCAACACATGAGCAGGATCACCATCATACTTCTGGAGCATAGAAACATGGAATACCGAATGAACTCCTGCTAGACTTGGAGGTAAGGTAGTTTCATAAGCAACCTCCCCAACTCGCCGCAACACCTCAAAGGGACCAATGAACCTTGGGCTTAACTTTACCTTCTTTCCCAACCTCATAATGCCCTTCATAGGAAAAATACATAGCAAGAATCGCTCTCCAACCATGAATGCAACATCGCGAACCTTCCGGTATGAATAAATCTTCTGTATGGACTGGGCTGTGTGAATTTGATCCTGAATCACCTCCACCTTATCCAAGGCATACTGGACCACGTCTGTACCCAACAATATGACCTCGCCCCTACTCGAACCAACAAACTGGGGATCGACACCTCCTACAATAAAGAGCCTTATACGGTGCCATATGGATGCTCGACTGATAACTATTGTTGTAGGAAAACTCCGCAAGTGGCAAGAACTGATCCCACGACCCTCCAAACTTCATTACACACGCACGGAGCATATCCTCTAATATCTGAATAGTGCGCTCGGACTGTCCGTCCGTATGAGGGTGAATTATTGTGCTTAGCTCCACTCATGTTGTACGACCCTCCAAAACCATGATGTAACATGCGTACCCTGGTCAGAGATGATAGATACCGGTACGCCATGAAGCCTGATGATCTCGCGGATGTAGATTCGAGCCAGCTGCTCGGAAGAATAGGTAGTCCTCACAATAATGAAATGAGCTGACTTGGTCAGCCTAATCCCAATCAACCAAACTCTATCAAACCTCCGCTGAGTCCGTGGGAGTCGAACAATGAAATCTATAGTGATCCGCTCCCCTTTTCACTCTGGAATCTCTAACTTCTGAAGTAACCCACCTGGTAACTGATGCTCATACTTCACCTGCTGGAAATTTAGACATCGTGCTACATACTCCACTATGTATTTCTTCATCCTCCTCCACCAATAATGTTTCCTCAAGTCTTGATACATCTTCACGGCACCCGGATGAATGGAGTACCGCGAGCTGCGAGCCTCCATAAAAATCAACTCACGCAAGCCATCTACATTGGGCACACATAGCCTTCCATGCATCGTCAATGCACCATCATCCCCAATAGTGACCTCCTTAGCACCACCGTGATGGACTATGTCTTTAAGGACGAGCAGACAGGGGTCACCATGCTGACGCTCCCTGATACGCTCATAAAGAGAAGACCGAGAGACCACACAAGCCAATAGTCGACTCGACTCAGAAATATCAAATCTCACAAACTGTCTGGCTAAGGCATGAACATCCAACGCCAATGGCCTCTTTGCTGCTGGTAGATATGCTAAACTACCCAAACTCTCTGACCGGTGACTCAAAGCATCGTCCACCACATTGGCCTTCCCCAGGGTATATAAAATGGTGATATCATAGTCCTTAAGTAGCTCCAACAACCTCCACTGATGCAAGTTAAGATCCCTTTTCATGAACAAGTGCTGCAAACTCTGATGATCAGTGTAAATCGCACAAGGAACAACATACAAATAGTTCCGTGAAATCTTCAATGCATGAATAATAGCTGCTAACTCAAGGTCGTGGACATGATAATTCTTCTAATGCACATTCAGTTGTTTGGACGCGTAGGAAATCACCCTACTGTCCTACATCAACACCGCACCATGAAAAATACGCAGCGCATCATAATATACAGTATAAGACCCCAAACCTGTAGGCAATACCAATACTAGGGCTATAGCCAAAGCTGTCTTGAGCTTCTGAAACCTCTCCTCACACTCCTTTGTCAACCTGAACGGAGCACCCTTCTGAGTCAGCCTGGTCATAGGTGTTGTAGTATATGAGAATCCCTCTATAAAATGACGATAATATCCCGCCAAACCAAGAAAACTCCAGATCTTCATAGCTGGTGACAGTGTAGGCCAATTCTCACTGCCTCTACCTTCTTCAAATCCACCTTGTTCACATCACTCGATACTACATGACCTATGAATGCCACTGAGTCTAGCTAAAACTCATACTTTGAAAATTTTACATACAACTTCTTTTCTCTCAAGGTCTGAAGTATAACCCTCAGATGCTGCTCATGATCCTCCCGAGTCCGGGAGTACACCAGAATATCATCAATAAACACAATGACGAAGGAGTCAAGATAAGGTCGGAACACAATGTGCATCAAATGCATAAAAGTTGTTGGGGCATTGATCAACCCAAAATACATCACAAGAAACTCATAGTGACCATACCGAGTCCTGAAAGCAGTCTTCAGGATATTTGGCTCCCGAATCTTCAATTGATGATAGCCTGAGCGTAAGTCTATCTTGGAAAACACTCTAGCACCTTGTAACTGATAAAATAAGTCATCAATACGAGGTAATGGATATCTGTTCTTCACGGTAACTTTATTGAGATAGCAATAATCAATGCACATACGCATAGAATCATCCTTTTTCTTCACAAACTAGACTGTAACACCCCAAGGTGACACACTTGGCTGAATGTAGCCCTTATGAAGCAACTCTTGTAACAGCTCCTTCAACTCTTTCAACTCGGGAGGAGCCATACGATATGGAGGAATAGATATGGGCTAAGTTCCCGGCAACAAATCAATGCCGAAATCAATATTTCTATCGGGTGGTATGCCCGAAATATTAGCTTGAAACACATTTGGAAAGTTCCTCACTACTGGGACTGACTCAACTGTAGGGGTATCAATACTGACATCTCTCACATAAGTTAGGTATGTGTCATACCCCTTCTTAACCATTCGTTGAGCCTTAAGAAATGAAATAACTCTGCTGGGAGTATACTCTAAGGTACCTCTCCACTCTAATCGCGGTAAACCTTGCATAAGAGTAGACACATAAACATGGGAACTCAAAGAATCCCGAGATATGCCTAAATATGGGGAAAAATAAGAGGATACATAGGAATACGTAGAGCCTGGGTCATATAATACCGACGCATCTCTGTGACAGACGGGAACAATACCTGTAATTATAGAGTCAGAAGCAACTGCCTCTGTACGATCCAGAAGAGCATAATACCTGGCTTGGCCTCCCACTATAGGGAGACCTCAACTTCCCCGACCTCCACCTCGAGCTTGCTGAGCAGGTGGGTGGTAGCTGGTGCTAGAATCATAGCCTGAGGACCTGGTGGAGCACGTGGTGGCTGAGAAGTCTGCGGAGGTGCACCACTCCTAAGTCTAGGGAAATCCCTCGCAACATGGCTAGTGTTTCCACACTCAAATTAACACTTGGGGGGCATGGCTGTTGTGGCTACCTCGGCCCAGGTCTGCTGGACTGGCCGCTAAAAGCACCCCGAGCAGGAGGCACACTAGATACAACCGGTGCATAATAAGGCTCCTGGGGCCTAGAAGGGGATGGAAAACCACCGACGGCTGGAAGAGCTGAATAAACTACGCGACTCACATGATCCTTACTAACTCGAACTACAGCTCGAGCACAAGTACCACTGCCAGACTCTCGAGACATCTTGGCCTCTCTCTCGTCTCTGTCCCGGGCAAGCATGACCTCTAATTTCCTAGCAGTACTCACCAATTTGTTCTAGGGTTCAAAGGTGTTAATGGGGTGAATGAGACGAGAGAGATTAGAGGAAAATGAAAGGGGGCGGTGTGTTGGGAGAATGATTAGGGTTTGGGGAGGTTAGGTGAGTTAAAGGGGTGAGATGGATCTGAGCCGTTGAGTAGATTTGATTAGCGGCTCATGGATTTTCGGGCAAGAATAAAAGAAAAACGGGATATAAAAGATTTAATATGGTCTATTGGATTATGTTGTTCTGATGGTCGGGATTAAAGCCGGATGAATTAAAATTAAAAGGAAAATGAGAGACTAATCTGGCCCATTGATGAATTTGATCAGCAACTTCTAATGAATGTGTTTGTTTTGTGAGTGTGTTTTATAGGCTGATGTGGCACGCCATGATTATCAAAGGTGAGGTGGTGAGGATTGTCAAATGGACGAGGAGCTGCGTTGATGGGTCTTAATGGACCGACTTAGGACTTTAAGAGGCGGTTTAGCTGAAGTGTGGCTATTGCATATATATCCACTTTGAATAAAATTGCCAATTGCAATCATAGCCTATTGAATATTTAACACCGTTTTGAAATTAATTTAATTTAAGTCCCTTGACCTTAATAATACATAATAAAGTGTTATTAAAAAATTTCCACATGCATACATATTTATAAGATGACTTTTTATTTTCAAGAGTGTAAATAATTTATAATATATTAGAAATTACATAGATAGCCAAATGATTAAATTATTTTTGAAATATAAATGGTATAACCATTCTTCATTAAGAAAATTATTTTACCACAATAAATATATGTGTATAACCAATATTAATCATCATTATTTTATATTGTTGTATGTATATATATATATATATACACATAAAGAAAAAATAGGTAATAAGTAATTTGGATGACTCCTTTAGAAAAAATATGCTTGATTATGTTATTGTTGATCAAGGAGCGCAATAAACAAATTTTAAAAGGGAGGGTCAAAATTGATCTTGAACATCTGCCTCTCTTTGACCAGAGACGATAAAAGAGTCTATGGGTGAAGAAATTTACTCAAGACCAATATTTCCCCAAGTATAGGGATATGAAGAAGGCATACGGAGTTACAAAGTAAGGGAGTGTCACGACCCAAATTTTCCTCCGTTGGATATCGTGATGGCACCTAGTCTTAAGGACTAGGTAAGCCTGATATCCATGGAATAACAACAATAATAAATAAAAATCTAAATTTTTCTGAAATGAAGAATTCTTTATACAATGCATATTCCCAAAACCTGGTAGTACAAGTCATAAGCTCTATAATGTTTGCTACAACTTTTAAATACAACAGTTTGGATGTAAGTAAAAATAGTGTAAATACAAAATAGGAAGGTGACTCCGAAGTCTGCGAACGCGATGACAGGTTTACCTTGAGTCTTCTCAGCATGAATTCGCACAGTTACTAAAGATCAATACCTGGATCTGCACAAAAATGTGCAGAAGTGTAGAATGAGCACACCACATTTGTGCCCAGTAAGTATCAAGGCTAACCTCAGTGAAGTAGTGACGAGGACTAGTAAAGACACCCACTGGTCTAATAAATCAACATGCATAAATATAGGAATGACATGGCATGACACCTATCTAATGGCTACACAACATAGTAAACAACATAACCACTACAATGCGGAAGGAAATACATCAATTAACGAAGCAACGTCATAATAATACACAGAAGGATGGACGGGAACATAGTCCAAATCCTGAAGTTACAACACAATAAGTACAAGTAGTAACTCAACACTTCATTCCACACCAGGCCTTAGCCACAAATACTATTAAAATGGTCAAAATCTTCGAGTGTAAAGTTTCACCCGCAAGTTTCTATATTGAAAGCTTTAAGGAAATATCCCTTTTAAAGGAAAATTCTTTTGAAATATAATTTTCGATGTCTCTTAGACATAGTTTTCTTCGAAATAAAAGCTTTTCAAATATACTTTTCCAAAGAAAGTATCCTTTAAGCAATAGTTTTCTCCAACATAAACAATTTCCAAATATTATTTTCCAAAGGGATATCCTTCAACATAGTTTTGTTTAACATAAATATTTTTCAAATGTTATTTTCCAAAGGGATATCCTTCAACATAGTTTTATTTAATTACACATTTTTCAAATATTCTTTTTCCAAAGGAATGTCCTTCAAACGTAGTTCTATTCAAGATAATTGTTTTTTTTTTCAAATTGGACTTTCCAAATAATTGTCTTTCAAACATAATTCATTTGATAAAATCTACCGGGATCCATCCCGTAGTTCCGAATTCATCACAAAATACAGAGGATCTCTTGGAATACGTCCGTAGTTCCAAAACAATATGCAGTACTGGGGGATCTCCCAGAATACGTTCGTAGTCCCAAAGTAAATATGCAGCGCTGGGGTATATCCCGGAATACGTCCGTAGTCCCAAAGTAAATATGCAGTACAAAGGGGATCTCCCAAAATACGTCCGTAGTGCCAAAGGAAACAGTACAAGGGGATCTCCCGGAATACGTCCGTAGTCCCAAAGTAAATATGTAGTACAGGGGAGATCTCCTAGAATACGTCGGTAGTCCCCAATATAAATATGCAGTGCAAGAACCAATGACAACAATTATAGCACGGCAGAAAACTCGTACATCACCGCATCAAATACAAAGCAACCATGACAATGACATCCGGTACGGCGAATAAATCAATATAAGAACTTCAATTCGAAAGTAAACAGTAGAACATCGTTCACAAGGAATAATCTCGGTAAAGAATACTAAGTGTAAGGAGAACAGCTTGACCAGGGAAAAACAAGACAAGCAACAAATCCACAAATTCACGTCAAAAACCAGAAGACAACACAAGTCAAATTATTCCAAGTACAGACAAGTCGACTAAGATATCAGTTATGTAACCCCCTTATGAGGTTGAGCAATTATGAGGGATATTAAACAATTCAATTAATTATAGGCAGTTTATGACAATATAACATGATGATAGAGAGGCAAACCTTTGGTTAATTCACATCATAGTCAAGTAGGCGGGAAGGGTGGATCCTAAAGCAATTAGTTCTAATCAAAGCATGTAGAAGGGAAACTAGCGAATAAGGACTCAAGCTTATCAAGGACAACTTCATACAAGGTGAATACAATGGCTTAAGAACCCTAAGAGGTCAACCTTATACAAATAAGTCCGCGCACACACTCTTCACCTCGCGTACACAGACTACAATAAAAATAGAAGACTCAACTCCTAAGGGGAAATTCCCCCACACAAGGTTAGGCAAGATAATTACCTCAAGGACGACAACCCGGTACTCTAAAATGGACTTCTCGGCGAAAAGACCTCCGGACGGCTAAAAACCAACTAGAAGAACCAATCGATTTGTGTGAAAAACCCTCAAAGAATCGCTCAAGACCGAGCTCCAAAAGTCAAGATATGAATAAAATGGTCTAACCCTTGATTTTGGAATATATTCTGTCTGCCCAGGCATTTGTGCATCACGATCGCGAGAGAAGAGATGCGATCGTGTAGAAGGAAAATAGCTTATGCCAAAAAAATGAGCTACGTGATCGCGAAAGGGTGTATGCGATCGCGTATAAGGGGGATAGGAAGTGTTACGCGATCGCGTGGGGAGGCGCACAAACGCGTTGATCAAAAGGCAGCACCTCACGCGAACGCGTGGTACCTGATGCGAATGTGGAGAAGAAATAACCAACATCCCCCAACCCCTAATTTCTACTATGCGAATGCGGGGAAGGGAATGCGAACGCGAAGAATAAAAATGCACGGCTTCGCGAACGCGAAGTGCCCAACGCGAAGTGCCTAAAGCGAACGCGAAGAAGGATTTCGAGGTAGTCAGCAACAACATATCGTGAACGCGAAAGGCTGTTCGCGATCGTGAAGGAGAACACAAGAAGCAAAAAACAAACAGTTCAAAAATTAGAGGAATTGACCCGTAGCCCTCACGGAACACACCCGGGGCCCCCGGGACCCCGTCTAAACACACAAACAAGTCATATAACCTAACATAGACTCGCTCGAGGTTTCAAATCATATCAAGACAAGACGAAACTACGAATCACACCAATAGAAGTTAGGAACTTTCAAATCTTCAAACTTCTAAACTCGTGCTGAAACTTATCAATTCAACTCGGAATGACGCCAGATTTTGCAGACAAGTCCCAATTAACATAACGGAGCTGCTCGAACTCTCAGAATGACATTCCGACCCGGTATCCCAAAAACTCAACTGTGGTCAAACTACTCCATTTTTCAAACTTCAAATTTTCCAACTTTCGCCGAATTTCCTAAAATTACTCCACGGACCTCCAGGTCTAAATTCGGACGCAAGCCTAAGCTCAAAATCACCATACGAAGCTTTTGACATTATCCAAAACTTATTCCAGAGCCGTTTACGTAAAAAGTCAAAATTCCGGACAAATTCCATCGCTTAAGCTTCCGAAACTAAAATCCTTCTTCCAATTCGACTCTGAATCATCAGGTAACTGAATTCAACCATGCACACAAGTCGGTATACACAATGTAATGCTGTTCAAGATCTTACACCACCAAACGGAGCTTAAATTCTCAAAACGACCAATCGGGTCGTTACATTCTCCCCCTCTAAAACAAACATTTGTCCTCGAACGTGCCAAGATTCGCCTCGAACTCATCCAATCACTGAATGCACACTTCCAAAATACACCCGCGGGTGATCCAACGTAACCCCAATCTACATAAGCCTGGTGACACCATAACAACTGTGGTTTATACCTTCTACCAACACCGATAAGCCTTAGCCCCAAGTTCTGACCTTCTCTTCATTCCAAAAGACCCGATCCTAAATTTATATCCGGTATCAGTCTCAACTAGCTACATCAACTCATGCCTACACCCAGAAGGTACGACCACATAACATAACACCACACATAGGTCTTTAATGACACTTCTGGCCACAATGGCTGCCCGAATTCCATTCAGCACCGATAATTAGCCTCATATCCGATAGAACTCTGTTTCAAACCTCCATCCCACTGATAATAATGCAAGAAACACGAGGACCTCATACTTTGATACCCGAATCACCAAGCCACAACTAACACCACCCAGCACACATCCTGCAAGCTAAAACTTAAGAAGCACAAAACGAAAATGACTGAATATGAAAAGAGGAACACATAAGGAAACTATCAAACAAGCCCGACAGGCACAACATTTTATAAATGCTAACCTACAAAACAATACAACAAGGAAGAAATTATAGAACATGAACAGATCACAAGGATACCATCCTCGTATAATTTCCACCGCGGTACTCAGCCTGATTCAAACATATCGAATCACAAGAGATCACGAGGGTCTCGCCCTCAACTCTAAATCACAAATAGGATATATACCCCACTAACTGGAACATTTCACTAGATCACTTCCTTTAATAAAATTACAACACGTGCTGGCTCCCACACCGGTGGAGCAAATAAATCACAGCTCGTAACCACTATACTCAGGAATCACATCAAGCCTACCGTACTGGACAACATGTAGTTACTACTAGTCTCATATCTTTCCATAATGAATAGAAACAAAAAATAGACACGGGCTACCACCCACAGAATCTCCCAACAGGAGAAAACACGAAAATAGAGTGCAAAGCATGAAACTCACTCATAAACGAAAGAACAAATGAGGGAATCTCGACCAGCAGAACTATAATGAAATACGAATGGTGCCCATCAGTAACAAATCAAAACATACTTGTATGATAACATCTGGCACAACGGCCTCAAGCCTACTATACGAAACACATCAACGGGTCAGGCCTCCCCCCCTTGGGCACCCTCTACTCACCTGAATGCCCTGCTGTAACACATCTTCCCGAAGCCTGGGATAATCTCTCACCCTGTGACTGTTATCTCCACACTTAGAACAACCTCTCTGCTGGCGTGGCTGTGGAACCTATGAAATACGAGTACTATGAGAGCCACGAGTACCTGAAAGCCTATGCGAAGCCGGTAATGCGACTGAACTGGCTCACAAAACCTCTACCGTGATGCACCCTGCCTCCAAAATAAGGACCACAGATCTCTTCGATATACGAGGCCTCCTCGCCTTCTTGGACTCTCTCTCCTGATCTCATCTTTCCACTCGCTCCCGATCCCACATGCCCTATAACCAGCGAGCGATCCCTACCACTTCCTAAAATGAAATATATGACTCTAAATCTCGATCCATGCTGTACCGAATATCGTGCCTGAGCCCTTCAATGAATCTATGGACCCGCACTCTAACTGTAGCAACTAAGGCAGGTGCATGCCTGGCCAAATCACTGAATCTGATGGCATACTCTAATACTGACATAGTGCCCTGGCGCAACTGCTCAAACTCCGCGTGCCATAGATCCTGAAGGGACTGGGGTACAAACTCTCTCAAGAACATCTCTGAAAACTGACCCCATGTAAGTGAAGCTGATTCGGCCGGGCTACACAAATTATATATGCCCACCACCACTAATAATTTGCTCCCTGAAGCTGGATCATGGTAAAGGGAATCCCACTTGTCTAAACAATATCCGAAGTGCGGAGGATGCTATGGCACTCCTCTACAAAACCCTGTGTACTCTCTGAAGCCAATCCGCTGAATGTAGGAGGGTTATATCTCTTGAACCTTGCAAATATAGGCTGCTCTCCATCAGATGCTGCTGCTCTGGCCATTAACTGAACTGGAACCACATTCTATGTCACCATGACCCTTGGAACCTGACCAGCGTGAACTCGCTTCTCTAGAGTGTGGGCGGTGGGAGTCTGGGCTCCTTCCCGGGCGGTGAAGTAAATGGTGCACCCGCAGTCAATCCTGTCTGAGCCAATGTACCAAACATGCTCAGGAACTATGCTAAAGTTCTCCTGAAGTCCGAGGGTAACAACAGGAGCCTCCGGTGCCTGTTCCCTAACTGGAACTGTTGGCGACTCATCAACGGCTGCTCTGGTAGGTGTCCTAACTGCGGTTCGTGCTCCTCGCCGGATTGTACCTCTGCTCCTAACGACATCCGTCTCGGGGTAACATCATCAGGAATCGTAGCTCGTATCCTCACCATCGGTGAGATAATGGATTGATACGTTTCAAATATCAAGATCAAGGAACTCGCACGATGGGAGTGAAGGAAGTGAAATTGTCCTAATAGTTCCGTAGCCTCTCGAAGATAAGTACATGCATCTCAGTGCCTATCCGCAAGACTCTACTAAACTCGCTTATGACTCGTAGCACCTATGAACCTAGGGCTCTGATACCAACTTGTCACGACCTAAATTTCCCTCAATTGGGTATCGTGATGGCACCTAGTCTTAAGGACTAGGTAAGCTTAGTATCAAGGGATAACAACAATAATAAATAAAAATCTAATATTTTTCTAAAATGAAGAATTCTTTTGTACAATGCATATTCCCAAAACCCGATAGTAAAAGTCATAAGCTCTATAAAGTTTGTTACAACTTCTAAATACAACTGTTTGGAAGTAAGTAAAAACAGTGTAAATACAAAATAGGAAGCTGACTCTGAAGCCTGAGAACGCGATGACCGGTTTACCTTGAGTCTCCTCAACAAGAATCCGCACAACTACTAACAATCAATACCTGAATCTACAAAAAAATGTGCAGAAGTGTAGAATGAACACACCACAGCGGTGCCCAGTAAGTATCAAGACTAACCTCAGTGAAGTAGTGACGAGGACTAGTCAAGACATCCACTGGTCTAATAAATCAACATGCATAAATATAGGAATATCATGGCATGACACCTATCTAATGACTACACAACATAGTTAACAACATAACAACTACAATGCGGAAGGAAATACGATAATTAACGACGGAACATCATAATAATACACAGAAGGATGGACAGGAACACAACCCAAGTCCGAAAATCACAACACAATAAGGACAAGTAGTAACTCAACACTGCATTAGTCTCCACACCAGGCCTTAGCCACAAATACCATTAAAATGGTCAAAATCTTCGAGTGTAAAGTTTTACCTGCAAGTTTCTATAATGAAAGCTTTAAGGAAATATCCCTTTTAAAGGGAAATTCTTTTGAAATATAATTTTTCCAAGAGATCTCTCTCAGAAATAATTTTCTTCAAAGTAAAAGCTTTTTAAATATAATTTTCCAAAGAAAGTGTCCTTTAAACAATATTTTTCTTCAACATAAACATATTCCAAATATTCTTTTCCAAAGGAATATTGGTCAACATAGTTTTGTTTACGCAGGTGCGAATCGGTAGCTGTGGAACTAGCTCTGGCTTGATGACTGCTTTACTTTTAGATTTTTCCTGGGAGATAGAAGGAGTTGATCCTGGTCGAGGTAAATGGATTTAGGAATTCATACCCAGTTCAAGGGAAAGGGCAAGCACTTACGAAGTAGACGTCATTTATTGAGTTGAAGTGAAGTCTTTCCGTTCCCGATTCAATTACAGTTGTTCTCACTAAAACCCGATCTGATTCCGCTTGAACTGAGAACAAAAGGATGTACTTTCCCCCTTCCCCAGCCATTACCGCTCATACACCGCTTTTTATATTGAAATCCTGTCTTTGTCTTTCCAGGCTATCTTTTGCGTGCTATTCCTAAATATTTTTCAAATATTATTTTCCAAAGGGATATCATTCAACATAATTTTATTTAACATAAACATTTTTCAAATATTCTTTTTCCAAAGGAATGTCCTTCAAACATAGTTTTATTCAAGATAATTATTTTTTTTTTCAAATTGGACTTTCCAAATAATTGCCTTGCAAACATAATTCCTTTGATAAAATATACCGGGATCCCGTCCCGTAGTTCCGAATTCATCACACAATACAGAGGATCTCTCGGAATACGTCTGTAGTCCCAAAACAAAATGTAGTACTGGGGGATATCTCGGAATACGTCCGTAGTCCCAAAATAAAATGTAGTGCTGGGGGATCTCCCAGAATATGTCTGTAGTCCCATAGTAAATATGCAGTGCTGGGGGATCTCCCGGAATACGACTGTAGTCCCAAAGTAAACATGCATTACAGAGGATCTCCCGAAATAATTCTGTAGTCCCAAAGTAAATATGAAGTACATGGGGATCTCCCGGAATACGTCCGTAGTCCCAAAGTAAATATGCAGTACAGGGAGATCTCCCAGAATATGTCGGTAGTCCCCAATTTAAATAAGCAGTGCAACAACCAAAGACAACAATTATAGCATGGAAGAAAATTCGTACATTACCGCATCAAATACAAACCAACCATGACAACGACACCCGCTACGACGAATAAATCAATACAAGAACATTAATTCATAAGGAAACAGTAGAACATTGTTCACATGAAATAATCACGGTAAAGAATACTAAGTGTAAAGAGAACATCTTGACTAGGAAAAAACAAGACAAGAAACAAATCCACAAATTCAAGTCAACAACAAGAAGACAATACAAGTCAAATTATTCCAAGTACGGACAAGTCAAAAAAGAGATCAGTTATCTAACCCCCTTATGAGGTTGAGCAATTATGAGGGATATGTCACGCCCCGAAATCCCACCATTGGGCCGTGATGGCGTCTAACATTGAACCCGCTAGACAAGCCAACGTGTACAGATAAACTAGCATATTAACATCAATTTAATAGGATAAACTAAATGGTTCATAATTTAACAGCGGAAATAAATATGGTTTCAAGCTAAATAAGGACAACATAATACAACAACGCGTAAATTTTCCCAAAACCTGGAGTCAGAAACTCACGAACTGTCTATAAGAGTGCTAAATACAAGTCTGAAAAAAGAATACATAGCTATCTCTAAAACTAGGGAAAAAACAAAAAAGAAGTGAGGACAAAGTGATGAAAGAGACGCCAAGACCCACGAACGCCAGCCGGTATACCTTGAAGCCTCTATGATAAGATGGAAGACAATCCCACTAATGATATCCTCAGGGTCCTGCTTCGTAATCTGCACAACATAAGGAATTGCAGGTGTAGTATCAGTACAACCGACCCTATGTACTGAGTAAGTGCCGAGCCTAACCTCAGCGAAGTAGTGACGAGGCTAAGACACGACAACAAAGTGTACCTGTACAGTTCAATAGTATAGCATAAACTAAACACGAATACAATTACGGGGAGAACATGATGGGGGTAAGATATAGCAAATACTGAAATGACAGAAATGAAAACAATAGTATGAAATATCTAAAAATAATAACGGGAAATGACAACCGATATTAAACAATGAAAGATGTGGCACGATATGTCCCCTCGTGCATAATAACAATATAAAACATGGAACATAATGTCCCCACGTGCATAATAAATATAAACATGACACAGAATGTCCCCTCGTGCATAATAAATATAAACATGGCACGGAATGTCCCCTCATGCATAATAAATATAAACATGGCACGAAATGTCCGCTCGTGCATAAAAAATATAAACATGGCACAGAATGTCCCCTCGTGCATAATAAATATAAACATGGCACGGAATGTCCCCTCATGTATAATAAATATAAACATGGCACAGAATGTCCCCTCGTGCATAATAAATATAAACATGGCACGGAATGTCCCCTCATGTATAATAAATATAAACATGTCACGGCATCACCCTTCGTGCTTAATAATTATAAAAATGGCACGGCATCACCCTTCGTGCTTTAACACTCTTTCTCACCCAAACAACAATCACAAACAAGGGCAAGGAAATAAACAGAGTAAAAATAGAAATCCCGGCAAGGGAACATCAATTAAATAATTAAATCCCGTCAAGGGAACATCAATTAAACAATTAAATCCCGGCCTGGGAACATCAATTAAACAATTAAATCCCGGCAAGGGGACTATACAATGTTGACCCGGCAAGGGTACGTTTCAATAACTCTTTCTCTTTATTTCACTTTCATTTCCATAATTTATTTTATTACTCGAGGAAATTCTCCAAAGGATATAATTATCTCATATTCCTTCATCATTCGTTTCACAATTTGAGCCAATACTCCAAGGATGAAGTTATCTCATATCTCTTCATTATTCATTTCACATATCGAGCCAATGATCCAAAGATGTAATTATCTCATATATTACTTTGAGCCAATGCTCCAAAGATGTTTAAAGATTACAATTCCCTTCACATTCCCTTTACAACGTAAAGAAATCCTCAATTAGGCATAGAAATTACAACAAAGTCAGAATATTCACAATATAGGGACTCACGGTCATGCTAGACACCAATGTATATATATTCGTCACCATGCCTATACATCGTATTTGACAATTAGGAAATAGCAAATAATACTCAACTCCTATTCTCTTAAGCTAAGGTTAGACCAAACACTTACCTCGGGTCCAAAGTATAGCAATCAACCCTCTAACACCGCCTTTCCTTTAGAATTCGACTCCGGAATGGTATTATCTAGACATAATCAACCCAAGTATATCAATAAGGATTCAATGATTCAATTACATGGCCTAATTAACCATTTCCTAGCATTCTTCCAAAATTATCAAAATTCGACCCCGGGCCCGCTCGCTCGGATTCTTGAAATTCTCGAAGGGAACAATCACCCAAAGCCTATGGATAATAAATATACGATTTTTACTTTATTTCATGGCCAATTCACAGAAAATTCTAAAGTGATCACAAGTTCTAGGTTACTACCCAATTTCTTGAATTTTTGCACTAGTTTATGTAGTTAATTAGGCTAGGATGCATGCATGAAACAAATTTCCAGGTGGAATTCACTTACCTTATAAGACCTGGTTGATAGATCTTAAAAATGGAGAAAATCGCGTAAGGAAGAAGATGGAAAATGACAAAAATGTCTTTAAATCCGTTTTTAAATCTCACTGCCTGAACAGTGAACTCGCACCTGCGGTCTCGCAGTTGCGAGAAGAATCTCGCACCTGCAGAATTGGGCTAGGGGGTCTGAGATCGCACCTGCGAAGTGGAGACCGCACATGCGATGCTTGGGACGACACATGTTGTCTCACACCTGCGATGTTGGGCAACCGCACCTGCTGTCACACCAGAGCAGGTGTACCAGCAGCCTTGTTTGCTGGTTATTAGCCCCATTAGGTGCCCCGAAGGCACCTGGGCCCACCCGATATCTAGTCTAAATATACCAACGAATCCCAAATCATATTACGTACTCGCTCGAGCCTTCAGAACACTCAAAAAAAATTCTAAAACTCGATATCACACCCCCAAACCTCAAGAACAAATCTTAGGAATTTTAAGGTTTCTAAATTTCGCTAACAACGTGCCGAACTGACATATACAACTCGGAATAATACCAAATTTCACAGATAACTCACACAACATCCTACGACCGTGCGATCAAATCGCCAAAACAGCATCATATACATCGAATTAGGCCTCAAAATCCATGAATTCTATCAAATTTCATAAAACATCAAATTTTTCATTTTATGTCCGAAACCCGTCAAACGAAATCCGATTTCAACCAAACTTAACAAAAAGTGCTTAAACCATATATATGACCTGTACCGGGCGCCGGAACAAAATACGGGACCGACACCGTCACTTTCTAATCAGATTTCATTTTCAATTTCCTTAAATACTTTCAGAAAACAATTTTACTCAAAAATTCATTTCTCGGGCTTGGGACGTCGGAATTCGATTCCGGGCATACGCCCATATCCCATATTTTCCTACGGACCCTCTGGGACCGTCAAATCGCGGGTCCGGGTCCATTTATCCAAAATGTTGACCGAAGTCAAATTTATTTATTTTAATATCAAATCTTAGCATTTTTTCAAAGAATTTCATATTTAAGCTGTCTGGATACGCGCCCGGACTGTGCACAAAAATCGAGGCAACTACAAATAAGGTTTTCAAGGCCTCGGGAGTACGCAATGGGTAATAAAATAGGTGATGACCCTTTGGGTCGTCACATGATATTCAATAATTCAATTAATTATAGGCAGTTTTTGACAATATAGCATGATGATAGAGAGGAAAACCGTTGGTTAAGTCACATCAGAGTCAAGTAAGCGGGAAGGATGGATCCTAAAATAATTACTCTAATTAAAGCATGTAGAGGGGAAACTGGCGAATAAGGACTCAAGCGTATCAAGGACAACTTCATACACGGTGAATACAAGGACCTAAGAACCCTAAGAGGTCAACCTTCTACAAATAAGTCCGAGCACACACTCGTCACCTCGCGTACACGGACTACAATCAACATAGAAGACTCAACTGCTACATGGAAATTTCCCCACACAAGGTTAGGCAAGATACTTACCTCAAGGATGACAACCCGATACACTAAAATGGACTTCTCGGTGAAAAGGCCTCCGAACGGCTCAAAACGAACTAGAACAACCAATCGATTTGTGTGGAAAACCCTCAAAGAATTGCTCAAGACCGAGCTCCACAAGTCAAGATATGAATAAAATGGTCTAACCCTCGATTTTGGAATATATTATATCTGCCCAGGCATTTGTGCATCGCAATCGCGAGAGAAGGGATGCGATCGCGTAGAAGGAAAATAGCTTCTACCATAAAAATGAGCTACGCGATCGCGGAAGGGCGTTTGTGATCGCGTATAAGGGGGTAGGTAGTGTTATGCGATCGCGTGGGGAGGCATGAGAACGCGTTGAAAAAAGGCAGTACCTTATGCAAACGCGTGGTACCTGATGCGAACGCGGAGTAGAAATAACCAACAGCCCCCAACCCCTAATTTCTACTATGTGAATGCGGGGAAGGGAATGCCAACCCGAAGAATAAAAATGCAGGGCTTCGCGAACACAAAGTGCATAACGCGAACGCGAACGCGAAGAAGGATTTCTAGTTAGTATGCGACAACACATCATGAACGCGATAGGTTGAAACACATCATGACTTAATTTTTGGGGTGAAAGGAAAAATAAGTATTATGACATTAGTAACTAGAAAGAGGCTATATATATGGGAAAATTCTAGGGGTCTTGGATCTGTATAATGGACTAAGGAGTAGTGTACTATAATTGTTAACTCAATCTTATATTAATCTCATATTCATTTTCCCTTCTACGTGTTGGAGGAATATATTATCCATATGTCCTCCATGTTTAATTTCTTAAAGTAAGAGTCATTAGATCTTTCTCCATATACTGCAACGTGGGGGTTTTGTCACCACCTATTAATTATCCACAAATTCTTAATTACAGGCTCCTCTACCATTAAAAATATAATTAATAAATTACCCGCATAATTAAGTATTATTTCAAATTACTTAAAATACTACCCATTTTAAATACACGTTATACATTCTACTATCATGGTCATATGGTACAACATAAGATAAATACATACACTATTATTTTTATTAAAACATTCATGTAAAAATACATATATTTTCTCAACTTATAATTTTTCTAATCTCATATAACGAGTAAAAATTCTCGTACGTTTAATTCTTCAAATGGTAAAAAAGATAACCTTCTTTTCTTGTGAGAAAACAATTTCTATTTTTTACAATAAAAAAAATCTCATAAACTTTCTTATACTATGTGTAAAATTTATCATATCCGAAAACAGTAATAATGGTAACTATAAAAAATTATACTTATAAAACTTTTACTAGAATACTTCACTTAAAAGAAAGTACCACACTAACATAATATCTAACGGTACCAAGGTTGTAAACTTACAGAGTCTCACAATAATAATGTCTTAAACCTTCTATAATTTCCTAATAGACATAATTCATTCGAACTCACGTGGATTTACTGCGGACATCCTAATGCTAAGGTACGGGATGTAACATCTTTTCTCCTTTTAGAAACATTCGTCCTCGAATGTTAACTCTTTGATATTTTCAAAACATTCGCTAGGGTCTCCTCTGTATATGTGATGACCCAAAAGGTCATCTTGTGTTATTTAGCGGAAAAAACTGTGTTTCGAGGCCCCAAAAGCCTCTGTTAATCTCACCTCGATATACGTGTGTACCCCAGGCGTGTAGCCAGGAAGCTTTGATGTGAAAACTTGATGAAAAGTTGATTTCATAATGATTAATTAATTAAAGTTGACTTTGGTCAACATTTTTGGTAAAAGGACCCGAACCCGTGATTTGACGGTCCTGGAGGGTCCGTAAAAAAATATGTGACTTAGGCGTATGGCCGGAATCGAATTCCGAGGTCCCAAGCCCGAGAAATAAATTTTTAAAGAAAATTGTTGAAATAATAAAGACTTTTAGAAATTATAATTAATTTTAAAATGGTGTTGTCGGGCCCATATTATGGTTCCGTAGCCCGGAACAGGTTTAATATGTGTTATATGAATTATCCGTAAACTTTGGTGTAAAACGGACTTGATTTGATGAGTTTCAGATCGAAAATGGATGAGTTAGAGGTTAATGAAGTTTTTTTGAGGATTTTCATAGATTTTGGTGTTTAATTCATTGATTTTGATGTTATTTCGGTGGTTTTAGTACTTGAATAAGTCCATATAATAATTTGGGAGTCGTGTGTGTTTTTGGTTTTGAGACCCGAGGGCTCGGGTAAGTTTCAGATAGTTAACAAGGTGTATAAAGTTAGAAAAATTTGGTGTTTGGACTGTTTTCTGGTGTAATACCCTTCGAGAACGCGGCCAACGGTCCGCGAACGCGAAGGGTAATTATGGTGTCCTAGCTAGTGTCTCTACGCGAACGCGTCCCCAGGGGTGCGAACACATAGAGTTAGGATGGGCCTGGGGGCTAGGTAGTGTTTGTTCTTCCCGAACGCGATCACAGGACCGCGAACGCATATGCCAGGGGAGTTGAACCTACACGAACGCGGCCAAGGCCTCGCGAATGCGTAGGTCAGGAAAGTCAAACCTTTGCGAACGCGGCATGGGCCCGCGAACGCGAAGGGTAGTTTTTTCTCAGTGATTTTTAAAGCTTGAAAACATAATGCATTTGGCATTTAACCACTTCCTCTCCAACCTCTTCTCCCNGAGGCTTCCATCACCATAACTTCAAAGGTAAGTGATTTCAACTCCAATTTCTTCCATTTTTCCTTCATCAACACTAGAATCTAGGCCTAGAATTATGAAAACAAGTAGAAATTAGGGGATTTGGGTAGAGTTAGGGGTCGGATTTCAAAACAAATCATATATTTGAACTCGTGGGGGTATGGGTGATCGGGTTTTGGTCCGAGCCTCGTGTTTGGACCAAGCAGGCCCGAGGTCTAATTTTGTGATGTTTGGAAGAATGCATGGAAATGGATAATTAGGCTATGGAATTGAAGTATTGAATCATTATTGATATACTTGAGTTAATTATGTCTAGACAATACCATTCCGGAGTTGAATTCTAACGAAAAAGCGGTGTAAGAGGGTTGATTGCTATATTTTGGATCCGAGGTAAGTGTCTTGCCAAACTTTGGTGAAGGAATAGGTATCATATGCTATGTGCTAAGTGTTTATCATGTCTAATGCATAGGGGAGGTGACAAGTACCTATGCATTGTGTATCAAGCATGCCCGTTAGTCCATTTTGATGAAATTCTTGTCCTTACTTCCATATCCATTGTATTATAAATTTATCTCTACTTGGAAATTGATGTTGTTGAAAACCCTCGTTGATGAACTTGTGATGTAATGGTCCTATTGAGGACCCAACTGCGAAGGATATACTTGAAAAGTTTTATTATAGTTGAGACCCTTGTCGGGCAATTTGTTATTATAATGACTGATATTTTCCCCTTGTCGGGTGATTATGATTTGTGATTCCACTATGCTGCATTACTTGCCATTTTGATAATTGTCATTGAATTAGTTAAAAGCACGAAGGGTGATGCCGTGCCATGATTTACATTGATTACATCATACATTGCATAGTGAAGAAGAGAGTAAAAGCACGAAGGGTGATGCCGTGCCATGATTTACATTGATTACATCATACATTGCTTAGTGAAGAAGTGAGTAAAAGCACGAAGGGTGATGTCGTGCCACGATTTACATTGATTACATTATACATTGCATAGTGAAGACGAGAGTAGAATCACGAAGGGTGATGCCGTTGCATGATTTATATTGGTTACATTATACATTGCATAGTGAGGAAGAGAGTAAAAGCACGAAGGGTGATGCCGTGCCATGATTTACATTGAATACGTTATACATTGCATAGTGAGGAAGAGAGTAAAAGCACGAAGGGTGATGCCGTGCCATGATTTACATTGAATACGTTATACATTGCATAGTGAGGAAGAGAGTAAAAGCACGAAGGGTGATGCCGTGCCATGATTAATATTATCTTACATCGCACATCTCATTGTGAGGAAGAGAGTAGAAGCACGAAGGGTGATGTCGTGACATTTATTACATTTTTGGCATTATATTTGTTTCATTAGAATGTTTTTGATAAGTTGTATTTTTGGTCTGTCCCCGTATTTCCCCTACATAATTGTTTATCTCATGCTTTGTTGTTCCACTATATATGTTGTAGAATATGACAGGTTAACGTTTGTTGTCAAGTCTAGCCTCGTCACTATTTCGGCCGAGGTTAGGCTAGGCGCTTACTCAGTACATGGGGTCGGTTGTACTGATGCTACTCTGCACATCTTATTGTAATGCAGATCTTGCATTCGGACCCAGTGGGCAGCGTTGAGGGAGTCTCCTCCAGTCCACCTTAGGGGCTTCAAGGTATAACCGCTGGCGTTCGTGGGCCTTGGCATCTCTCCTATCCCTATTTTTTTTTTTTTAAATTTTATTTCTGTCTTATTTTTCCTCTAGTTTTCGGAGACAGTCATGTATTTTCTTTCAGACTTTGTATTCAGCATTCCTATAGACAGTTCGTGAGTTTGTGACTCCAGGTTTTGGGAAATTATTGTGACTTTGTATTATGTTGTCTTTACTTAGTTTTGAAACTTTATTTTTTCCACTGTTAAATTGTGAACTGTTTATAGCTTATTCTGTTAATTCGATGTTATCATGTTATGTTTAACTGTACACGTTGGCTTATCTAGCGGGTTCTACGTTAGATGCCATCACAGCCCGATGGTGGGATTTCGAGTCGTGACAAGTTGGGATAAGAGCTCTAGATTGCGTATGTCTCACAACTCACAGACAACTTGGTAGAGTCTGAGGGATCGCTACGGAGACGTCTATATTTATCCCCAGAGGCTGCAAAGTTAGGAATAACTCCACATTTCTTCATCTCCATCGTGCGAATTTATTCTATCATTGATGATTGAACTTTCATACTCTTGTCCTCTCACTAATCTCGACAACACGTGAAGCATCTACGACCGAACCAGAGATGAAGCACCAGTAACAACTACGATCAAGGGAAGGGACAGAAGCAGAGCGCTGTCTAAAGCTCGAACATCAATACTTATTGTATAGTCTCAAATGGATCTAGATGCAGAGGTTCTAGCTTAGTCAATATATGTTGGACTAGTTCAGATTCTGGAAGGATTTATAGCTACTCCATGGTTGCAGGATGCACTAGTCCGTTTATTAAGGTTGGACAAGTTACCAAACAAGTTCCACTCCATTTTAGTAGTATATGTTTTGAAGACCCAGATGATTTTCTTGACCGCTTCCGTGAAGTATTGCACACCATGGGAATAAGTGTAAAGCAACTGGGTTGATTTATATGAGCTGTGAAGTTTAACATCGTAGATTATCGGGTATTGTGACCTATGACTTCGTGCCACGTGGGGGAAGTCCACTGTCAAGGAATAGATTGTGAGGCCGCGTGTCATATCGGTTTTGGTTTGGAATGTATAAAGCTGGGAATTTTGGACGAACTCAGGACATGTTGATACTTTATGTCGGCTGGCGGTAGAAATTGCTCTAGACTTGGGAGAGTCATATTTCATCAGAGCACTCAGGCTACGTGCCCCATTGCAGCTACAACTCAACTACATGACAACCTAGGGAAAAAGAAGTCGGAATGTCAAAAGTGGAGGTTAGATTTCTAGAGGTGGAGACCCAGTTTGTTGATATGTTTTTTATGGTATGGATGAGGTCGTGACATTACATGATTTCATTAAAAGAACAATCTCTAATTATTATAAAGTGATGATTTTCTGAACTTAATTCGGTTATGCTTATCTAATAAATTTTTTCTAATATGCTCCTACTTATGTGAATACTTGTAATGAAAAATTCTATGGGAATAACTGTGTTTACCATTACGTGTTGAAATATTCTTAACAGAAAATATTTAAATGAAGGAATGGAATGTTTCAACTGGCGATATGCATATTACATCAGAATCGAGGACGAGGTCCTCGCGTGTTAAAATGATTTGGTATATTTAGACCGGACCTCGAGCCGCAGTGGAAGTTATGTAAGGATGAGATCCTTGTAATGGAAATTGTTGTGTTTAAATTCTCCCTTGTAAATTAAATTTTGTTTCTTTTACTATAAGTACTGGTAGGAAGTCATGCTTGTTAAAGACTTATGTATAAAAATAGTAGTAATAATAATAATATTAATAAATAAAAAAATAAATAAATAAACTAATTAACCATGTGTGCGTAATTTGCTAAATTTGTGCTATAATTATGGAGCCTTAACTTACAAGGTAGGCGCCGCTCCAGTTGGCGTTAGATGAGGCACGCTATTTTGGGTAATTATGAGGTCTTCCAGCATCGTATCTCAATATCAGTATTGTGAAGGAATTGGAGGGGCAGTTACAGGATTTGTTTAGTAAAGGCTTCATTAGGCCTAGTGTTTCTCCTTGGGGTGCTCCAGTATTTTTTGTCAAAAAGAAAGATGGCTCGATGAGGATGTGTATTGACTAACGACATTTGAATAAGGTTACTATTAAGAAAAAGTATATTTTTCCTAGGATTGATGATTTATTCTACTAGCTTCAAGGTGCTTCAGTGCTTACTAAGATTGACTTCAGATCTGGTTACCATCAGCTGAGGATTAGGGTGTCTGATGACCCTAAGACAGCCTTTCGCACTCGTTATGGGCACTATGAGTTCTTGGTGATTTCATTTGGATTGACAAATGCCTCAGCTATTTTTATGGAGCTGATGAACCGAGTCTTCAGGCCTTATTTCGACTCGTTCGGTATTGTTTTCATTGATGATATTTTGATATAGTCTCGCAGCCGAGAGGGGCATGAGCAGCACCGTAGATTCGTACTCCAAACTCTGAGTGATAGTCAGTTGTATGCAAAATTTTCCAACTGTGAGTTCTAGTTGAGTTCAGTTGCCTTTCTAGGCCATGTGGTATCGTCAAAGGGTGTTGAGGTGGATCCTAAAAAGATTTCAGTAGCCAGGGACTGGCCCAGGCCCACTTCAGCTACAGAGATTCGGAGTTTCTTGGGTTTAGCCGGGTATTATCGCCGATTTGTGTAGGGCTTTTCATCTATCGCAGCCCCGATGACCAGGTTTACTCAGAAGAGTGCCCTGTTCAGGTGGTATGATAGTGTGAGGCGAGCTTTCAGAAGCTAAAAATAGCATTAACCACGACATTAGTGTTAGTCTTGCCCACAGGTTCAGGATCGTATACCGTGTATTGTGATGCTTCACGGGTTGGGCTTGGCGCAATGTTGATGCGGGATGGCAAGGTTATAACCTATGCTTCTTGTCAGTTGAAGGTTCGTGAGAAGATCTGTCCAGTTCATGACTTGGAGTTAGCAGCTATTGTGCATGCATTGAAGATTTGGAGGCATTATTTTTATGGAGTTCCATGTGAGGTGTTCACGGAACATAAGAGCTTACAGTATTTGTTTAAACAGAAGGAGTTGAACATGAGACAGAGGAGATGATTAGAGTTGCTGAAGGATTATGATATTACCATTCTTTATCATCCGGAAAGGCCAATGTGGTGACCGATTTTTAGAGCCGGAAGTCAGCTAGTATGGGTAGTCTTGCTTATTTATCAGTCGGAGAGCGATCTCTTGCTTTGGATGTTCAAGTGTTAGCCAATCGATTTATGAGATTGGGGGTTTCTGAGACTGGTGGTGTTTTGGCCCATACCTTTGGCCCGTTCTTCATTGTATGACCGTATTCGAGCTACGCAGTATGATGATCGCCATTTATGTGTTCTTATATTGAGTCAGGCACGGAGATGCCAAACAGGTTACGGTTAATTTTGAGGGAGTTTTGAGGATGCAAGGACAGATTTGTGTACCTGATGTGGATGGTATTCGTGAGTTGTTACTACAGAAGGCCCACAGTTCCCGATACTCCATTCATCTGGGCGCCGCAAAGATGTACCAGGACTTGCGGCAGCATTATTGGTGGCATAGAATGAAGAGGGATGTAGCGTATGTAGCTCGATGCTTGAATTGCCAGCAGGTTAAGTACGAGCACCAGAGACCCGGTGGATTGATGCAGCAAATTCAGCTTCCCGAGTGGAAGTCGGAGTGTATCACCATGGACTTTGTAGTTGGACTCCCACGGACTTAGAGGATGTTCGATGTAGTATGTGTCGTTGTGGATAGATTGACCAAGTCAGCGTACTTCATTCCAGTATCAGTTTCGTATTCAGCAGAGAAGTTGGCAAGAATCCATATGATAGAGATTGTTAGACTGCATGGTGTGCCCATATCCATTATATCAGACCGATGTACTCAGTTTACTTCCCATTTCTGGAGAGTATTTCAGTGACAGTTGGGCATCCGGATCGATTTGAAGCACAACACTTCATCCTCAGACGGACGGGCAGTCCGAGCGCACTATTCATATTTTGGAGAATATGTTGCGAGATTGTGTTATTGACTTTAGTGGTTCATGGGACAAGTTCTTGCCTTCAGCTGAGTTTGCCTACAACAACAGCTATCAGTCGAGAATTCAGATGGCTCTATACAAGGCATTGTATGGTAGACGGTGTTGGTCTCCAGTCGGATGGTTTGAGCTGGGAGAGGCTAGATTATTGGGTTCTGAGTTAGTCTAGGATGCCTTGGACAAGGTGAAGATCATTCATGATAGACTTCATACGGTGCAGCCCAGGTAGAAGAGTTATGCGGAACGCAAAGTTCGAGATTGACATTTATGATAGGCGATAGGGTATTTCTTCAGGTGTCGCCCATGAAGGGCGTGATGAGATTCGGAAAGAAGGGAAAGTTGAGCCCTAGGTACATTGGCCCATTTGAGATTCAGGACAGGGTAGGACAGGTGGCCTACAGAATTTCCTTGCCACCTAGTTTTTCAGTCGTACATTCAGTATTTCGCGTGTCTATGCTTCAGAGGTATATTTCGGGCCCATCTCATGTTCTTGACTTTAGTGGTGTCCAGTTGGACAAGGATTTGTCTTATAAGGAGGAGCCGATAGCCATTTTAGATCGGCAGGTGCGACAGTTGAGATCGAAGGTTATCCCTCAATTCGTGTTCAGTGGAGAGGTCAGCATGTTGAGGCAGCTACTTGGGAGTCCGAGCCCGATATGCAGAGTCGTTATCCCCACCTTTTCCCTGATTCATGTACTTTTCTATGTCCGTTCAAGGACGAACCGTTGTTTTGGAGGTGGATATTGTGATGACCCAAGCGGTCATCTTGTGTAATTTAGCAGAAACTATGTTTCAAGGCCCAAAAAGCCTCCGTTAATCTCACCTCGATATGTGTGCGTAGCCCGGGCGTGTAGCCAGGATGCTTTGATGTGAAAACTTGATGAAAAGTTTATTTCTTAATGATTAATTGATTAAAGTTGAATTTGGTCAATATTTTTGGTAAACAGACCCGGACCCGTGATTTGACGGTCCCGGAGGGTCCGTAGAAAAATATTGGACTTGGGCGTATGCCCGGAATCGAATTCCGAGGTCCCAAGCCCGAGAAATGAATTTTAAAGAAAATTCTTTGAATAATAAAGACTTTTGGAAATTATAATTAATCTGAAAAACGGTGTTGCCGGGCCCGTATTATGGTTCGGGAGCCTAGAACAGGTTTAATATGTATTATATGAATTATCTGTAAAGTTTGGTGTAAAAGTGACTTGATTTGACGAGTTTCGGATCGAAAATGGAAGAGTAGAGGTTAATGATGTTTTTTAAGGATTTTCATAGATTTTGTGTTTAATTCATTGATTTTGATATTATTTCGGTGGTTTTAGTACTTGAATAAGTCCATATAATTATTTGGGAGTCGTGTGTGTTTTTGGTTTTGAGACATGAGTGCTCGGGTAACTTTCTGCTAGTTAGCGAGGTGTATAAAGTTAGAAAAATCTGGTGTTTGGAATGTTTTCTGGTGTCTGGTGTAATACCCTTCGAGAACGCGGCCAAGAGCCCGCGGACGCAAAGGGTAATTATGGTGGCCTAGCTAGCGTCTCTACGCGAATGCGTCCCCAGGGGTGCGAACGCATAGAGTTCGGATGGGAGGAGCTGGGTAGCGTTTGTTCTTCGCGAACGAGATCACAGGACCGCGAACGCATAGGCCAGGGGAGTTGAACCTACACGAACGTGGCTAAGGCCTCTCGAACACGTAGGTCAGGAATGTCAAACCTTCGCGAACGCGGCCATGGGCCCGCGAACGCGAAGGGTAATTTTTTTCCAGTGATTTTTAAAGCTTCAAAAACAGAATGCATTCGGGTTTTAAGCACTTCTTCTCAAACCTCTTCTTCCCCACTCCCCCTTAGGTGATTTTGGAGACTTCCATCACCATAGCTTCAAAGGTAAGTCATTCCAACTCCAATTTCATCCATGTTTCCTTCATCAACACTAGAATCTAGGCCTAGAATCATGAAAACAAGTAGAAATTAGGGGATTTGGGTAGAGTTTGGGATTTTGGGACTTTGGAAAATTCAACCTCAATTTGGGGTCGGATTTCAAAATAAATCATATATTTGAACTCGTAGGGGTATGGGTGATCGGGTTTTGGTCCGAGCCTCGTGTTTGGACCAAGCAGGCCCGGGGTCAAATTTTGTGATTTTTGGAAGAAGGCATGGAAATGGATATTTAGGCTATGTAATTGAATTATTTAATCATTATTGATATACTTGAGTTAATTATGTGTAGATAATACCATTCCGGAGTTGAATTCTAATGGAAAGGCGATTTTAGAGGGTTGATTGCTATATTTTGGACCCGAGGTAAGTGTCTTGCCTAACTTTGGTGAGGGGATAGGTATTGTATGCTATGTGCTAAGTGTTTATCATGTCAAATGTATAGGTGAGGTGACGAGTACCTATGAATTGTGTGTCAAGCATTCCCGTGAGTCCATTTTGATGAAATTCTTGTCCTTATTTACATATCCATTGTATTATGAATTTATCTCTACTTAGAAGTTGATTCTTGCTGAAAACCCTCGTTGATGAACTTGTGATGTAATGGTCCCATTGAGGACCCAACTGCGAAGGATATACTTGAAAAGTCTGGTTATAGTTGAGACCCTTGCGGGACAATTTGTTATGATAATAACTGATATTTTCCCCTTGCCAGATGATCATGATTTGTGATTCCACTATGCTGCATTCCTTGCCATTTTGATAATTGTCATTGCATTGGTGAGGAAGAGAGTAAAAGCATGAAGGGTGATGTCGTGCCATGATTTACATTGATTACATTACGCATTGCATAGTGAGGAAGAGAGTAAAAGCACGAAGGGTGATGTCGTGCCATGATTTACATTGATTACATCATACATTGCATAGTGAGGAAGAGAGTAAAAGCACGAAGGGTGATTTCGTACCATGATTTACATTGATTTCATCATATATTGCATAGTGAGAAAGAGAGTAAAAGAACGAAGGGTGATGTCGTGCCATGATTTACATTGATTACATCATACATTGCATAGTGAGGAAGAGAGTAAAAGCACGAAGGGTGATGTCGTGCCATGATTTACATTGATTACATTATACATTGCATAGTAAGGAAGAGAGTAAAAACACGAAAGGGGATGTCGTTCCATGATTTACATTGATTACATTATACATTGCATAGTGAGGAAGATAGTAAACGCACGAAGGGTGATGCCGTGCCATGATTTACATTGAATATGTCATACATTGCGTAGTGAGGAAGAGAGTAAAAGCACGATGGGTGATGCCGTGTCATGATTTACATTGATTACATCATACATTTCATAGTGAGGAAGAGAGTAAAAGCACAAAGGGTGATGTCGTGCCATGATTCATATTATCTTACATCGCACATTGTATTGTGAGGAAGAGAGTAAAAGCACGAAGGGTTATGCCGTGCCATTTATTACATTTCTGGCATTATATTTGTTTCATTAGGATGTTTTTGATAAAATGTCTTTTTGGTCTGTCCCTGTATTTCCCCTACGTAATTGCTTATCTCTTGCTTTGTTGTTCCACTATATATGTTGTAGAATATGATAGGTTAACGTTCGTTGTCAAGTCTAGCCTTGTCGTTATTTCGGCAGAGGTTAGGATCGGCACTTACTCAGTAAATGGGGTCGGTTGTACTGATGCTACACTGCACATCTTATTGTTGTGCAGATCCCGCATTCGGACCCAGTGGGCAACGTTGAGGGAGTCTCCTCCAGTCCACCTTAGGGGCTTCAAGGTATACTCGCTGGCGTTCGTGGGCCTTGGCGTCTCTCCTATCCCTAGTTTTTATTTATTTTTTATTTTATTTCTGTGTTGTTTTTCCTCTAGTTTACCGAGACAGTCATGTATTTCCTTTAAGACTCTGTATTTAGCATTCCTATAGACAGTTCGTGAGTTTGTGACTTCAGGTTTTGAAAAATTATTGCGATGTTGTATTATGTTGTCTTTACTTAGTTTTGAAACTTTATTTTTTTCCGTTGTTAAATTGTGAACTGTTTTTAGCTTATTCTGTTAATTAAATGTTATCATGTTAAGTTTAATTGTACACGTTGGCTTGTCTAGCGAGTTCAACGTTAGACGCCATCACGGCCCGATGATGGAATTTCGGGTCGTGATAGTATACTAAACTAAAACACAAACTATATCTGAAGCCTCGATTAGTCACAACCTTTTGTACTTGAGTATCTCGTATCTTCTTCACCTTTACTTTGCTTAAATTACTTCTCAATCTTGCATAGTATCTTCTGTCGCTTTCATAACATCCCTTCCATATAGGTAGAAATTACATCTATGCCTGAAAGCTCTATTGTAATGCCTGCACCTCTAGTGCATACAAAAATATGGCAAAAGCTTCATATTGACATCTTACGATTCAGTTCTATGGCACAATTTGGAAATAAAATAAGGGTAACATTTCCTAAATGCCTTATAGCCTCTCAATTATAAATGTGGCGCGCAACACACCCATATTTGAGATTCTACTAGACACGGATTTGTAGACTCCCTAGGACACGACCAGCTCTAATACCACTTTGTCATGCCCCAAACCTTGGGAGGCATGGCTAGCACCCGGTGCCTAACTGGCTCGAGCGAACCACTCTATAACTCATGATCGTTCAACCAAAACTAGAACATACATAGGTCGAGTTAGATGAACTAATTCTCTTTATAACTATCATGGGCCCACATGGCCACGACTCATAATGTCAATTATAAGTGAGCAACACTGTATCAATAAACTATCGTTCTTAAAACATAAATACATATGGTCCGTCAAGGCCTCTGACATACTGTACAAACTAAAAGCCAGTCTACAAAGCCTCTAAGATTATTTAACATCAAACAGGACACGACTCCGAGTTACCCATACGTCTATAGAAAAATTCTGACACAATGACTCATAGACTCGGTTGCACTCCGAATGAGGTGGAGACTTACCGATCCTTCACTGAATGCAAACCTCGTCTACTATGAGGGCTCGTCAATCTGATTATCTATACCTGCAGGCATGAATGCAGCATCTCCAACAAAAGGACGTCAGTACGAATAATGTACTGAGTATGTAAGGCAATATAGTGAAAGCTGAAACTGAACTGATAATATAATAAATGAAAACAACTGGAAGTCAAAGATAATCTGAAGATATGCTTACCTGTTGATACTGACTCAGCTCTCTCAATATAATAAGTAAAATAGTTCTCCCGCCCTATAAGGTTCGGTATATATATATAACTGCTCTGTCGTAGTAAGCTCGCTCATAGGCTCTTCGCCATAATAGGCTTTGTATCTCGGCCAACTAGGCTCGTTCATAGGCGCTCGGCCGCAGTAGGTTCGGTATATAACTTATCATCTGATCAGAAATTGCCCAATAGAGGCCTGCCCATCGATTATAGCTCGATGGTAATGAAAATACAGTAGTATAGTATTTATAGATTCCCTACTCTCTTGACTGAAAAAAAGAAATACTCAAATGAATATTATACTTACAAGACTAGGAAAAATATACGTAAATTTCGGGATATGAATTTTTCTTTATGCCTCGTTATCAAACTCGTGTAATTATGGGATCATGCCAAAATGAAAGAAGGGCTTAGCCTTAACATACCTGAGCCGATTCTCTTGAGAAAGATTACACCGTATTCCCTAAGATTTTACAAGAATCCCGTTGCTATAATACCATATAATTTCATATGAAATTTCGCTTAACCAAGAACTTCCGGTGTTGTTATAATATGGAGTCTCGTTGAATTTTCAAATCCCCTCCAAATGAATTTTGATCTCAATTGTATGAAACTAATGTAATCATCAGGAAGAGGTTTACAATTCTCGGTTGGAATATAAAACAAGCAAGAATGAACCATAATGAAACTATTTGACTTAATTTGTGGGGTGAAAGGTAAAATAAGTATTATTACATAAGGAACTAGAAAGAGGCTATATATATGGGAAAATTCTAGGAGTCTTGGATCTGTAGAATGGACTAAGCAGTGCTGTACTATAATTGTTAACTCTATCTTATATTAATCTCATAGTAATCTTCCCTTCTACGTGTTGCAAGTAATATATTTTCCATGTGTCCTCCATATTTAATTTCTTAAAGTAAGAGTCATTAGGTATTTCTCCATATGCTTCCACGTGGCGGCTTTGTCACCATCTATTAATTATCCATAAATTCTTAATTACGTGATTAATCTATTATTAAATTAATAATTAACCAATTACCGACATAATTAAAAATAATTTTAAATTTTTTAAAATACTACTATTATAAATACACTTTATACATCCTACTATCATGGTCATATGGTACCACATAAAATAAATACATACACTATTATTTTTATTAAAACATTCATGTAAAAAAACATATATTTTCTCAACTTATAATTTTTCTAATCTCATATAACGAGTAAAAAATCTCGTACGTTTAACTCTTAAAATTGTAAAAAAGATAACCTTCTTTTCGTGAGAGAAAATAATTTCTATTATTTACAATAAATAAAATCTCATAAATTTTCTTATAATATGTGTATAATTTATCATATCCGAAAATAGTAATAATTGTAACTATCCAAAATTATACTTATAAAACTTTTACTAAAATACTTCACTTAAAAGAAAATACCACACTAACATAATATCTAACAATATCAAAGTTGTAAACTTACAGGGTCTCAAAATAATAATGTCTTAAACTTTTTATAACCTCCTAATAGACATAATCCCTTTGAACTCATGTGGATTTACTACTGCACATCCTAATGCTAAGGTACGAGATGTAAAACTTACCTTAAAATATTGCCTCACATTCTTCTATCTATTTCACGACTTCCCTTCCACATAGTATAATTAATATCTACAACTTGAAGTTCGATTATAATACTTGCACCTCTTGTGCATACACAATCTGGTGGGAGCTTCATACTGACTTCTTATGAGCCTGGTACTCTTCTAACTAGCTTTATCATAGAGCCATTATAGAATATGACAGTTGTACTATCTGTCTTGTACCTCTGATATTAAGGGTGATCCTGCAATGTTCTCAATCACGATTTTTATAATTGTTTGTGTACAATAATCAGACTCATGATTTACTTGATTGATGTAACTCTTTAGTTTCCTCTTCCTTCTAATCAGTCTTTATGTAGGCTTAAGCTTTCTTTCGATCTGCGGCTCCTGGTATTAGTTATTACTTTAGCCTTTCATGGACGCTATAGAATATCCATGATATAATCTCTAACAATTCAATCCTTTGTCTATGACCCGGATTCAATAATTTCTTTTAACTTATACTGGAGTCTTCTACGGTTGTATGATTGTCAACATATATGCTGCATCGATAATACTCTGAAATCTTAAGTGTGTTCATAACATAACTAACTCTGGATCATTGATCAAATAATTCTTCTCGTTCATTCTCAGCTTTCTCTAATGTAAGCAATTACTTTTCCTGGTCGTTCTGCCACTTGTTGCATGAATACTTGGCTTATCTTAGTTCGCACACATATTGGAATTCCATACAACCCATATGATCTTGAATATCATCTTTTGATTTTTTTCCTTCTTCCCATTTATTAGCCACGATAGGTGCGACTTTCTTATGGAGTATATACAATGTCATGTTGAGGTTGTTGTTACAAGACCATTTCATCTATTGGTTACTGTGCTTAGGTTGAAGACTTCTTCCTTATTTCCTCACCTAGTCTTTTGTTGTAGTACTTAGAGATGACTCTCTGACTCTTGTAAAGCTACGAGCTTATTACCTCGCATACTCAATGGAATTTTTTGATGTCCTTCCTAGCCTATAATTATCCGTAGTTACTTACCTCCTCACCCTTGTGGTTGTAGGGTTGCTTCCGAACTGATATTTTGACTGCCTTCCTAGTTACATTCTCCTTTATTTTTGTAACACTCATACGGTACATTTAACTACCCCAACTTCTATCTGAATATTTGCAAGGGTCATGATGTCATATCTACGAGACTGCATTCCCTATGTTGGGGTTCATTATGTTTATCTTGCATGATCTATTTATTTGTCTGTATCCTCTTGTCTAGCCATAACTAGGCTCTTCCGGAATCAACTACTGACTACTCATTGACCCATTCTCATATCAACATTCCACATAATCTTTCTTGGGTTATTTCCTTTGTCTTAATTTACCTCTCGCACTGGCTCCATAATTATAAAGAACATCCCGGGAAAGAACCCTTACTTCCTTTCCTCGACGTCATGTTTTCATAATGTACTTGAATCATAGCATATCTATGGATTTGAATAAGTGCAATCTCATCAATTTTTCATCATTTTTATTGCACTCTTCCTTTACCATTTCATATCTACTAGAACCACTTAATTCTAACTTAATGCCACTTCACTCCATATTCCCTCCTTTAGGGGAGTACTAAGAGTTAGAACTACGATGATCTACCTATAGATGTTTTACCTCTTCATCTTTCGCGTCTATTCACATCATCGATGACCCTTACTCGCCTTGTGGTAATCCTTCTGTACAAAGGATGACAAAATTCCTTACTCGCGAGGGTGACACCTAGTGTAATTGGCACATACAGTCCCTTAATAATAACTTTGCTCACATTGCTTTCTTTTGGGAAGCATCTTCCTGAAAGACCATTCTCTGAATTTCTCATGAATCTTCTTCTCTTGTCCATTCTATTATTGCCGAAACACAATCTGCAATTCTCATGATGCTGACCATTATTAAATCACTTAGTCCCTAATTCATGTTCAGTTTATCTTGTTCACCAGCCCATACTGATTTTTATTATTCTGCGGTCTAATTTTTCCTTCTGATAGTCGCGTTGGAGTCACGAACTTATTTCTTGAAATGAGGCTATGACTTTATGGCCTATACTCTTTTGTTGTATCAAGTCCTGTCACCTCTTGTCTTTTTCTTCACTTGACTATAGGTTTTGTAATACTGTCATCTTTTTTATCTATTATTGTCATTCATGTATCATATCTTACTCATAATGCTTCATTAACTATCTTCTTGTTTCCCGCTAACATTTATGGCTATCACTTTATTCTAAAAACTCAAACAAGATATTTTTTTGCTTTTATCTCCTCTTGTTGCATTCCCTTGCTCTTCGGGTTACCTAACATTCTCGCTCTACTAGGGACAGAATCCATACTAAGGTAATATTTATCCCTTCCAGGATTCTAGTGCCTGTATTTGTAAAAAAACTTTTTCTTAACATTCTAATATTCATATCTAGCTATACTATTCTAGATTGCATCATCTGTGTGTCTCACAAGGAGATCTATTAGCACATTTGCAATGTCCTTCCGAAACGTCAACTAATGCAAAACGTCCATTCATCATTTTGGGTTACTCTAACCCAGTCGGATCCTGATATCCCGTCCTTCTCTTAAACTACACATGTTATCCCCCATAGGGCATAACTGAGATGGATGTGGCTGATTGTACATACCTCTGTTATTGTAGAAGGTAACCCAAAAGGCTTATATTCCTCTGCCAGAGTTGTAAATACTGACAATCTTCATTAACTGGGCGCCTCGTACCCTTCTTTATCTTTGTTATTTATTTGTTGAAACTTGTATCTATGTTATGAATTTCCCATTGCCTTTCACCATAGGGGTGGATAGATATTCATGTCCTAAGGCTCCTTACAAAGAGGCTTACATGTCTTAGCACATACATGATCTACTAAAGACCTTACATTTAATCATCATAAGTTCCTCTGACTCAACTCTCCCATAGCAATGTTTAATCTCTTACCAACTGTCTTTCTGGATGTAGGTATCATCTTATCATGAACATCATAGAATTTAGGAGTTTGAATTCTTACAAGTGAGCTCTACCACACGATCTAGAGTAAGAAGAAAGAGTGAAAGTCCTAAATTCTTGTAGCCTCCTGCTTATAAGTATGGTGCACAACACACCCGTAAACAATACTCTACTAGACACGACTTGTAGACTCCCTAGGATAGACTGCTCTGATACCACTTTTGTCACGACCTAAATCGACGGTACCTTACGCAACTGTGCCAACATAATGTATCTTTATTATTACATCATCATGGGTAAGTGGGTCAGAAGGAGCATCATGAGATCATCGGAGTAAACATACGGGAATACCCGACATAGAATGACCCAACCTGATATAGAAACTCATACCTGTGACATACGAACCTATAAGGCCAATGTGATACTTTATATACTCAAAACATAGGCCGACAAGGCCATACAAGTATCTATATACACAACATCTGTCTACAAGCCTCTATGAGTTCATAAATATCATAAAGGTCGGGATAGGCCCCGACGTACCAATCAATACATGTACTAATCGTACTGACCAAATAAGCAACTCCAGAGCATTGGAGCGCACCAACACCTTCCGCTGAGCTGATAGCCTACTTGGAGGACTCTCAACCTGTCTATCAGGACCTGCGGGCATGAAACGGAACGTTCCCAGGAAAAAGGGACGTTAGTACAAATAATGTACTAAGTATGTAAGAAATGAAAATCAGTAAATAATAGACATGAGAGAAACATGGAGTAAAAGACTCGACATGTATGTTTGGATAACTCTGAAAATCATGAAATACTTATAGTGTCATGCATATGCGTATGACTGTCATGACATGCATTGGTACATGTGTTCATAATATCATCAAGCCTCTTAGGGCATCCCATCATATCATCTCGTCCACTGTGGGAAAAATCATCAATGTATACCAGCTGATCAAGTGGTGGTGCATATATAATGTCGTAACCTTTTCCCATATCCCATATACATATATATACATATATAATGCCATCTGGTTATGGGTCATTGTACATGTATAAATGAATGTAATGCATGAGAAGTGCATCAATAAAATCTTTCGGAATGTCATAAGACCATTAAGTCTTTGATTGATATCATGAAATAAACTTTATCAGCTTATGTATTTTCTGAGACCCATGCTCGCATCATTTATGTCGTATAGTTCATTCCAATTGTTTCCCTCTTTTAAACTTCCTTCCACTTTACATTACTACAAATAACTTCGATATTCTAACAACCATAGGTAATCGATATTAGAATCGTAAAATTGACGGGAGAATCAAGTAGAAAAAGCTTAATCTTTTCTTACCTTAAATATCAAAACATTTGTTCCCTTAATGACATGTTGTTCGTCTTGTCATTGTTACATTATGTTGCTGATCCTTTAGCAAAAAATGCTATAGTAACTTAGTAATAGAGACCTTGTTCAACTTTTACCCAAAATGAACTAATACATCCCACTTTGTCATAATCTTCATCCATATTGTTGTTGTAATTTTACAAACTCATAAGCCTTTCACTTTGTGAATTTAGAGACGCCTTAATAGAATCTTTCAACTAAAAAATGAGATAAGGTGCACATGGATAGTGCCGCCACCTCCTTAAGTATAAGATTAGTTGGTAATTTGGTGCCATATCTTTATAGTCCCACGTGGATTGTTGTCCAACCTAAATATTATCAAAATTTCACTTACATAATTATCCACAACCTTTAATTAATTTGGTTAATCTCCCACTAAATCAATAATTAACCAATTGCCCACATAATCAAGAATTATCTCAAGTTACCTAAAATACTACTCATTTTTAACACACTTTATACACCTTAGTATCATGGCCATGTGGTACCTTGTATGGCACTAGTCCATAATTACGGGGTATTATATCTTAGACCATATCTTATCCCCAAATTGCCAAACTTCGCCGAAAACCATTTTCTTCAATTTGCTTACCCTCTCGCCTTCCTGAATTTACTTATCACTTGTTTAAAATAGGGTAATACTTATAATCCAAAAGTAATCTCATTCCCGCTTACGTTGATTAACTTACGACGAAACTTTAACGTACAAAGAGGCGCGATGTAACATCTCATTTCTGAGCTTTCATCAATTTACGTATGGCGTACTTTCACGTACAAAAACATGGAGTGTAACATGATATACCATGAATTCTAGCTACACACGAACTCTCGTCACTTTGTGTGTGCGTAGCATCCACAATTAGTAGAAAATAGAAATTTAAACACCTATGGAGCAAATTCCCTCTTACAAGGTTAGGGAAGAGACTTACCTCGTTTTCAAGCTCACTTTCCGGTCCACTCACTCTAAAAGCCTCAAGTCTATCACGACCCAAAATCTACTAGAGGTCGTGATGGTGCCTAACACCGCTGTCAGGCAAGCCAATAGTGAATGATTAACTTAATTACTCATTTTAATATTTTAAATCATAATTTTCATTAATTAAAGAGTATGAAATAGAATTTACAGAGTAAGTGATGATATTTACACGTACTACAGTAATGATCAATCCTGTAAGAATTCCCAAAACTCGGTGTCACAAGTGCATGAGCATCAACAAGGAAATATTTGTAAAATACAACATCTATCTGGAATACAAATTATACAGGAGAATGTAAATAACCCTAATGGAGAATCTTGCTGCGGACTCGAAACATGAGAATCAACTCACCTAAGTCCCCGCAGTAGCCGATCCTCTGCGACCACAAGGCAACTAGACGTATATGCACTTGCACAAAATGTGCAGCAAGTGTAGCATGAGTACGTAAAAAAATGTGTACCTAGTAAGTATCTAGTCTAATCTCGAAGAGTAGTGACGATGGGTCGACTTCGACACTTACTATATGCTAACAATAAACTTTCAAATTTTTTATTAAGCATGGATTATGTAAATACAACTGAAAGATCAATAACAAGAAATAAATAAACAATTCTTTTACTGATACTAAATCATAAATTAATTTCTATCATTTAACAAAGTAAACTCTCAAGCCAATGAAACAATTTCAATTATAATTGGACTCCAAGAATTATTACATATGAATTATGCCAAGGTCGTACGACCCGATCCAACATAGAAATATATAAATTGTGCACTGTCGAGAGTCAAACGTCACGAATTATAGATGCATCTATCTGTTACCAAGGTGTTCTGTCCGCTCCACAAGAATAGAATTACATTAAAATAACCGATTCAAGATTATAAAGGGGCTAATATTCAAAGAAAATACCAATTCTCATTAACAGTCAAGTGACCTGTCCAAAACTCAAGTAAATGAAGTTTAACCTTTTACAATTATTTTATCAAGTTCCAATATGATTAAAGAAATTAAATTAACAAGTGGGGTGCAAGAATCGCAAGTATAACATGATTTGGGTCCTAGACTACCCGAACATAAGCATGATTAGTAGCTACGTACGGACTATCGTCACCTCGTGCGTACGCAGCTCCCACAAATAGAAGCACATATTAAATTAATCCAAAACTAATCAAACAACATGCAAATTAATGAAAAATATACTCAAATGCTTGAAATTTAACAATTTATAAAAATTCACAACTCCGCTCGAAAAGTTGGCACTGAGGCCCACATCTCGGAACCCGACGAAACTCACAAAATCCGACAATCCATTCAATTACGAGTTCAACAATACTAATTTCATTCAAGAACGACTCCGAATCGGAATTCAAAACTGGAAAATTCATTTTGTGAATTTATTATTCTTCAAAAAATCAATGATCTACCGCTGAAAATGAAGAATAATCCATGAAATATAATAACAAGTTAGTCAAGAATGCTTACCCCAAGTTTTGTGGTGAAATTCCTCTCTAAAATTGCTAAATCCCGAGGTTCCCAACTAAAAATACGAAATGATGGCTCAAAAGTCCGAAATAGAGGACTTATAATACTGCCCCGACTTCCTTCTTCGCGTTCGCGATGAACAAAATTCTCAAAAGCCATATCTAAACTCTTCTCAGACAACCTCTAGTATAAATAATCACAACAATTTGTACATTATTCCAAATGAAAAATGATTTAATTTTCTAAAAACTAGACACCAAGATCTACAACGTTTATGTTTTGATTATCCCCCAATTCTGTATAGATTTCGTGATATAAGCTGCCAAAATCAGCCCTCTGCAACATAAATGCTTGTTCGCGATTTGCAAACATCTTACTCGACAGCCTGTAATGTACCAACCATAATGTTTTGTAAACTACTCCAAATACCAAATGGTCTGGTTTTCTAAAACCTAGACACAAATTGCTACAACTTTCATTTTCTTGTCATCTCCAAATTCCTTATAGATTGCGAGATATAAGCTTCCAAAGTCAGTTGACAGAGAGCAAGAATACCTTTCCCTAGAACGCAAGAATCTTTTCGTTAACGCGAAGAACAAAGTCCCAGCAGCAAATTTCTTTCTTCGCGAACGGGAGAGGCTCCATGCGAACGCGCAGAACAACACCAGACATCAGAAAACCAGCATCTAAAGTAGCCCATAATGATCCGATAACACCCAACACATACTCGAGGCCCTCGCTGGACCACAAGTAAATATACAAACAAGTCCTAAAACGTCATATAAACTTAGTCGAGGCCTCAAATCACATCAAACAACACTAATAACACGAATTCCACCCCAATTAAAGCTTAATGAAACTAAGAAATTCAAACTTATACATTCGATGCCGAAACCTATCAAATCAAGTCTGATTGACCTCTTTGCACACAAGTCATAAATGACATAACGGACCTATTCCAATTTCAAGAATCGGATTTCGACCCGGATATCAAAAAGTCAACTACCGGTCAAACATCCAAACCTTCCATTTCCAGCTTTCGCCATTTAGAGCCAAAATGAACTACGAACTTCTAAATAAATATTCAGACACACTCATAAGTCCAAAATCACCATACAAAACTAATCCCAGGCTCGGAATCCCTAAAGGACATCGATAACATTAAAATACACTTCATCCTAAATACATGAAATTCGTCAAAAATGCCCACTTTCCCCAATAAGCGTCATAATGCTTCCAGGTTATCCAAAACCCAATCCGGGCATACGCCCAAGTGCAAAATAATCATACGAACCTATTGGAACCTTCAAATCCTTATTCCGAGGTCGTTTACTCAAAAGTCAAACCTTAGTGAACTTTTCCAACTTAAAGCTTCCAAAATGAGAATTTTCTTTCCAAATCAACTCTGAACTTCCCGAATTTCGACCTTATGCACAAGTCGTAATACCTGAAGTGAAGCTACCCAAGGCCTCAAACCGCCGAACGACGCACTAGAACTCAAAACGACCGCTCGGGTTGTTACTTTCCCCCCACTTAAACCTATGTTCGTCCTTGAACGTGCTATGAAATGCTTCAGAGTTTTCCGAAATCAATGTTCAACACCTTGTGCACCTACCCGTGCTACCAAAACCTAGTTGAGCACATTAGCTCAAGCCAGTGTGAAGATCCTCCCTTTTATTTACTCAAAATCGGTGCACTCTAGGGCGAGACACTAGTCTTGACGAAACCTTTATCAAGTAGGTTTTGAAGCTGTTCTTTCAATTCTTTAAATTCTGGTGGGGCCATCCGCTATGGAGGAATAGAAATGGGCTGCGTGCCCAGAGCAACATCAATACAAAAATCGATATCCCTGTCGGGTGGCATCCTTGGCAGGTCTGTAGGAGACACTTCGGGAAACTCCTGAACAATAGGCACTAACTCTATTGAAGAAACCTCGGCATAAGAATCATGGATAAGAAATCACTCTGCTAGAAAAATGACTAGGAGTCCCTTTCCATTCTAATTGAGGCAATCCCGGCAAAGCTAAAGTAACTGTCTTGGCGTGACAGTCCAAGATGGCATATTAAGATGACAACCAATCCATGCCCAAAATGACATCAAAATCGACCATGTAAAGAAGCAACAGGTCTACACTTGTTTCAAGACCCTCAATAATGACTACGCACGAACGATATAAACGATCTACAATAATAGCATCTCCCACCGACGTAGACACATAAATAGGGACACTCAAGGTATCGCGGGGCACAACCAAATATGAGGAAAAATAAGATGAAACATAAGAATAAGTAGACCCCCGATCAAATAAAACTGAAGCATCTTTATGACAAACTGAAATTGTACCTGTGGTAACTACATCGGACGACTCCGCCTCGGGTCCAGCTGGAAATGCATATAATTGGGGATGGGCCCCACCACCCTGAACTGCATCACTGGGAGGACCCCTGACATGTGGTCCTCCACCTCTAACGGGCTGGCCGCTACCTCTAGCGGGCTGAACTCCACCTCTAGAATGTTGACCTCCACCCATAACATTATGACCTCTACCTCTAACTACCTGACCTCTACCCTGGCTGGCTGGACAGGTGCTGCTGCAGCTGGTGCCAGAACTATATCACGAGAATTCTGGTACTGAGGTTTATTACCCAAAAATTTTGAACAAGATCTCCGAATGTGTAAAGACCCGTAAAATTTCATGGCAAAAAATAATGCACAAATAGGTCCCCGTGTTGTTATAACTGTAGAAATTCTTTAAACGGGCCCTTTCTGAGTAAAAAGTACCACGGGACTTAAAAGATATAATTTTCTAGATTTGCACAGGTCTGCGGTCCACTATGCGATCGCAGATCAGGTATGCGAGCACCATAGTGGTTGCATACTTGGACAGTTTGCTGTCCATTTTGAGGACAACTAAGCGGCCTAGAATGAAATCGCATTTCACGAATGCGGGCCGCATAGTTGTCGCATTATTGCACCTTGATTTTTGCGTAGGGAGTTATGCGACACACTATGCGATTGCATAACAGGTATGCGGACCGCATACCTAGGTAGTTTGCTTTTCTTTTTGGCCCATTTGACAACCAATTATGTGACAGGAATGCGGACCGCATAGCAGGAATGCGATCGCATTCCTGACTGCATTTCTGTTTCGGGACTGTTAAAAGTCTAATTTTATACCCGACCCACAGTTCATTAAAACACTTACCCCTTTCATTTTAAGCCTATTTTCGGATAAATTAGAGAGAGAAGAGAGTGGGTTCTAGAGAGATAGAGAGTTCCAACTTCATCAAATTTGTTCCTCCATCACTAATCAAACTTAGAATTTGATCAAGTAGTACACCATTTTCTTCACTACAAGAGGTAAGCTTCCACCCCATCAACCTTAATTTCTAGATTATTGTTAAAATGAGACATGGTTAGGTGAGTTCATGAAGATAGGGTAGGAGTCTTACATGCATGTAACCAACTAGTCATAATTTAGTAAAAGAAAATGGGTTAGAGTAATCCTTCACTAAAAAGAGGTCATTTAATATAAAGGAATGACTAGTGTTTGATAGAATGCTCAAGTGGGTTCAAGACATGATCATTATTCCTAATTCCAAGTTCAATTATGCCACATTGTGAACTAGATTGAAGGTGCTATAAGGTCTGGTGAATTGTGGCAGAAAAATTAAGGGAAGTTCCAATTCAAGGTATGTATGGCTAACATTAATATTTGTAGAGACACCTTGTTGGTCTCAGAGCACACGGTATGAAATTCTTGCTTGAGCATATGTGAATTGATTGTCCTTCTCTGTCGAGGTGTAAGATTTGATTCTCTGATTTTCGTACTCGATTACCATGCTAATTGCGATTGTGAAGGGTGATTCTTTGTGCTTATCCTACCATATGTAAGGTTCGTTAAATGTTCGAATATGTCAATACGGCAGCATGTGCTACTAAATGAAAGAATTTTAACGTACTCTAATGTGGGAAGGTATCTAATTGCTAAGGGACGAGTGTGGCAAATGATGAAAAGAAGTTGTGGATTGATTTAATTGAGTTAAAATAATGATGGTAACACCATATGTGAATTACTGTTTGGTAAGGATTATTGTGCCTTGACTTCATATAGTTGTTGGTTGATATGAACTTATGTTCTTGATGATAAATATCCCTATGATATAATTGTTGGTTATTGTTGCTATTAAATCTGAACATACGGTGGGATCGGGTTGCGTTCTTCAACACGAAGTAATAAGGGTGGAGAGGTAATAAGGGTGAAGTACGATTGTACGGTGGGATCGGGTTGCGCGCCACAACACGAAGTAAGTGGAGAGGTAATAATGGTGAAATGTGAATGTTTGGTGGGATCGAGTTGGGTGCTGCAACATATGAATAATTTAAATGAATAACGGTGGAAATCTTCATTTCTAACTATCTGTTTATATGTGTGGTACTTGTGTGGTTATCCTGACTGTCTTCCCATTGTGTACTGTTTGATTCTACTTGGAATAAACTTTGTCCATACATACTAGTACTATTCAATGATACTAACGTCCCTTTTGCCCGGGGCGCTACATCTTTTATATGGATGTAGGTGGTTCCACAGTAGGTAGCTCAGACCGCCGATAGTGATGTTTCCCCTTCATACCTTCAGCAATTCCGGTGAGCCCCACTTTCTCTCGGGGCCACGTGTATTCTATATCATCTCCTTTTCTTATGTTGTAAAAGGTATAGCCGGGGCCTTGTTGCCGGCAAGTGTGTATACTCTTCTCAGTACCTTTAGAGGATCCGTAGACACTGTGTGGTTTGTATATATTTGGATAGTAGTTGTAACTATTCATAACTGTGGTTCCGTGTTGGATATATTGTGCTTAGTTGTATATTTTTGGATTATAAAATGATGAAGTTTCAAAGAAGGAAAGTGGACTTATGTTGTAAATTCATATTTTGAATCCATTTGCTATTTCACTCATAAATTTTTACGTTATAAACACGGGGTGATGCATTGGGTAGGAAAGGAAATCCAGGTCCTCTTGACCGGAATCATCCAGTTAGGCACCGGTCTCGTCCCTCGGTTTTGGAGCGTGACAAACTTCGTATCAGAGCCTAAGGATTTTAAAAGTGTACTAGGATGTCTCGGAGCTGTTTCTAGTAGATCCCTTCTTATCGTTGTGTTGTCGACCACATCTATAATTAGGGGGTTTCATGGACATTTAGGAAAACGCCCTTTCATTGTTACTCTGTATCGTGTGATGAAGTGGAAGTTGAAAACATCTTTATCTAACTTGTGCATTGTCCCAATTTTCAGTAAATGGCACCCAAGAAGAGAACTTGACTCGGCCCAGAGGCCAATGCCACCCCAGGAGTGGCCAAAAATTCTCCAACTGGTTGTGCGGGTGTGAATGAATCCCCGGCCACAAACCATCCCGACTCCTCCACTCCAGGTAGACTATTTTTGTTCCTACTCTAGCGGAGGGTGCTTAAATCCCTCCCGCTGATGTTCCTGATCCTTCCTCAGTCCTAGCTTCCGGTCCCGGTATTTCTAATGGGGACCTCAGGGGAGCTATTCAGATGTTGACCCATCTAGTGGCCTCCCAAGCCCAAAGATCAAGTGTTGCCCCTGTGTCCTCTGGTTAGCAAGGGGATTCTTCAGGTTCCAGAGTCAACCAGTTTCTGTGGTTAGCCCCTCCAAAGTTCACAGGCACCAACCTATAGGCAGATCCTCAGGATTTTATAGATGAAATGTACAAGACTCTCCGAGTTATGAAGGCTACAGATGCATAGGGGGGTTGAGTTGGCTTCCTATCGGTTAAAGGGAGCAGCGTATTCGTGGTTTGCGATATGGGAGATCTCCCGTAGGTAGGGGATCCCTCCTGCGAAGTGGCATGAGTTTGTTGATGCCTTCATGGATCATTTCTTTCATGCTGAGACTATGACATCCCGTGCTGTGGAGTTTGAGGTCCTTAAGCAGCGCAACAGGAGTATGTGGGAGTACCACATGAAGTTCGTGCGTCTGTCCAAATATGCCATCCACATGATGCGGACTATGGAAGCATAAGTTCGACGTTTTGTTCAGGGCCTTGATCCCTTGGTTGTTAATGAAGCTTTACAGCTGCCTTGCATTCAGATATGAATTATGGGAAGATCATGGGATTCGCCCAGGCCACAGAGGCTAGGAAGTTGAAGATAAGGATGGAGAGAGAGAGAGAGTGGTAGTAGGGCCCGGTCAGCGGGCAACCCTGGGAGTTCAGTTGCAGATGGGAGATCAGCCCTTGGGAGAGGGTCATCAGGGCCATCCCAGTCCTATGCTCAGTCCTCAGCCAGTGCCCCGTCATCAGGGCACAATTATCAGCAGGGGGGTCGCTTTTGACCAGGTTCAGATAGCATAAGGTTTCTATTAGTCGGGTCATTCAGATGGGAGGTTCCAGCAGAAGTGAAGGGCCCCATGCCTAAGTGCGGGAGGTCTCATTCTGAGCCGTGTTACTTGGATATACCAGTGTGCTATAGATGGGGAGAGAGAGGCCATATCCAACGAGACTGTCGTACACCCAGTCATGGCGCGGGTAGGGGTACTACTCAGCCATCCAGCTCTTCAGCCTCTACATCTTCATTATGCCCTCCAGCTCCAGCAGGGCGCGGTACAACTAGGGGTGGAGCACGGGGTCGAGGGGGACCTAGTCGGTTCTATGCTTTGAGTGGTCGCTAGAGTGCGGAGGCTTCCCCAGATGTTGTCACAGCTATTCTGACTATTCAGTCACATGATGTTTATGCTCTTATTGATCCCGGGTCTTCTTTTTCATATGTAACTCTATTTATTGCTTCATGTTTTGGGATATAACCCTAACAACTTCACGAGTCATTCTTTGTGTCGACTCCGGTTGGCGATTCTATTACGGCCGTGCGAGTCTATAGGAATTGTTTTGTCATGGTGCGTGGTCGGGATACCACAGCCGATCTTATTGAGTTAGAAATGGTAGATTTTGATGTAATTATAGGGATGGATTGGCTCTATTCGTGCTTTGCTAAACTCGACTACCAAAGCAGAATTATGAGGCTCGAGTTTCCTAATGAATCAGTTATCGAGTGGGAGGGGAATAATGTTGTGCGAAGAGGTAGATTTATTTCCTACCTTAAAGCCTCAAAGATGATAAAAAAAGGGTGCATCTACCATTTGGTCCGGGTTTCAGACACCACTTCAGAGGTGCCTGCTCCCGAATCTGTGCCTGTTGTAATTTCTTGAAGTATTTCCGGACAAGCTTCCTGGGATTCCACTAGATAGAGAGATCGATTTTGGGATTGATGTATTTCCAGATACGCATCCAATATCTATTCCACCTTACCGAATGGCGCCAGCAGAATTGAGAGAGTTAAAAGAACAATTGAAAGATCTATTAGAAAAAAGGTTTCATTCGGCCTAGTGTGTCGCCTTGGGGCGCACCGGTTCTTTTTGTATGAAAGAAAGACGGATCGCTTCGGATGTGTATTGATTATCGGCAGCTCAACAAGGTCACCATATAAAACAAATACCCATTTCCTCAGATAGATGATTTGTTCAATCAGTTGCAAGGTGTTAGGTTCTTCTCAAAGATTGATTTGTTGTCCGGGTATCACCAGTTTAAGATCAGGGAGCAGGATACCTCTAAGACTTCCCTCAGGACTCGATATGGGCACTTTGAATTTCTGGTAATGTCTTTTGGGCTAACCAACGCCCTAACAACTTTTATAGATCTTATGAATCGGGTTTTCAAATTGTTTCTTGACTCCTTTGTGATTGTCTTCATTGACGATATCCTTGTTTATTCGTGAAGTCAAGAAGATCATGCTACTCACCTCAGGGTAGTTCTGCAGACTCTTCATCAACACCAGTTGTATGCAAAGTTTTCAAAATGTGAGTTTTGGCTAGAATCAGTCACCTTTTTGGGCCATGTTGTTTGCAGGGAAGGGATTCAGGTTGATCCCCAAATGATTGTAGCGGTAAAGGATTGGCCTACGCCAACGACCCCGACAGAGATTTGCAGTTTCTTGGGTTTGGCTGGATATTATCGGAGGTTCGTGGAGGTATTTTCGACCCTCACCTCCCCATTATAGCACGCAGGCCCATGGCAACGCCGAATGATGCCCCACCAGTCCCTGGAGCAACGGAAGCACTAATGTATTCCTGATATTTTCGAGTCTGTACTTCCCTTTTTCACTTTTTTTTTAGTCACAATCATATGTTGAGTCCACAATAGTCTTTATAGTTTTCGGAAAATGTGTGTCAAGTCTGTTTTGCAAGCTCCAAGCTGTTAACTCTCTGTAATCAAAAGCCTTTATTTAATGAATGAATTTTTTCTCAAAATGAAGCTTTTAGAAAATGATATATGCCTCTCGGGGTCTAGCCACATTGAACTACGCGATGGGGTGATTCACGCGGCGCCGTGATACGTAGGCAATCCACATAGGATTCGATCATACCCATAAGAAAATAGCGGATGCAATAACCGAGGAAAGAAAAAATAATAACTGAGAGAAAAACAAACCAAGAGATAAGGCCGGGATGAAGTACGCGGCTGTGGCAAAAACATATAAAAAACACCAGGTGTATTGCATACCCCGTACGGGCGATTTGTCTATGTTTTAATAAACTAACGTTTACTGTTTAAATTCTTAAAAGGGTATTTTAAGGTGGTTGGTTTTGCGGTAACCTGGCTTCCCATCCTTACTTCACAAGATCGAAGGGAAGCATAGAAATGACTTCTGAAAGTCACCTGCCAATCGTCAACTCCACAGTGGAAGACCTAAACTCCGCCATTCCAACATCAGAGTCCGCAACTGCGGAAGAAAATAGGGCTCTGCGTTGCCGCATGCTAGAAATGTGGGACGCGTGGTCCAATGGTAGAGAACCACCTAGTACTATCCCGGGGTTCCCAGAAATAATCCCCAGAGCGGGAGGAACGTCAAACATCCCCATAAGCTACCCGACTACGCCATTTGGATACCCAAGCATGACGACTCACTTTGCCGGAAGGCCTTCTGAGGTTCGCCCCCAGACTTTGTTTTCTGGTACCTCTTCCAACATTTTTACCGCACCGCCCGTTTTTGACACAGCGCCACCAACTATCTCCGGACCGAATTTCGAGCCACCGGCGTTTACATTCCAAACACCATCCGTCCATCAGGACGTTGCTCATACTTCTCCCAATGCATATCTCCAACAAACTCAGCCCGAGTTCGCCTTGGGATAGGATAAGAAAGGCTTCGAAAGCGAAGAAATAGCCTGGAAAATGAGGAGTATTGAACAAAGCCTCAAGAACATGCAAGGACTAAGCGGGCAGAAAAGTGTCTCCTACACAGATTTGTGCATGTTCCCGCACGTCCATCTACCTCTCGGGTTCAAGACCCCCAAATTTGAAAGATATGACGGGCATGGAGACCCCATAGCCCACCTGAAAAGATACTGCAACCAACTCAGGGGAGCAGGCGGGAAGGAAGAACTTCTCATGGCCTATTTTGGGGAGAGCTTAACAGGAATTGCATCGGAGTGGTATATGGACCAAGATATCTCCCGCTGGCATATATGGGACGACTTAGCCCGGGACTTTGTCCGTCAATTTCAATACAATATTGACATCGCCCCCGATAGAAACTCATTGTCCAATCTTAAAAAGAAACCCTCAGAGAGTTTCAGGGAATACGCCATCAAATGGCGTGAGCAAGCGTCCAGAGTCAAGCCCCCAATGGATGAGGTTGAAATGGTGAGCGTTTTTCTACAAGCGCAAGAAGCTGACTTCTTCCAGAATATGATGTCCGCCATGGGCAAGCCATTCGCAGAAGCCATCAAAATTGGCGAAATGGTGGAGAACGGGTTAAAAACTGGTCGTATCCTGAGCCAGTCTGCCATAAGAGCAACCTCTCAGGCTATTCAGGGCGGGACCGGGGTTGCGGCCAACAGAAAAAAGAAAGAAGAAGGGGCCATGATGGTTTCCGATGTCAGGAAACCTCGACAGTACCCACGCCCATTTCCTAAAGCCTCCCAGCATTATTACCCCCACCAAGATACAGCTTATGCTTCGCCCCCTTTTTATGCGGTAATGAATGCTCAACCACATCCCAGGCCGCCACAGCAGCATAATAGGAATAGAATTTCGCCCTTGAGAAATAACCACCGTCCCCCACCTCCGTATAATCCACGCCCGCCTCAAAACGGCTACCCATACAACGCCTACCCCAGAGAGCCACCAAGGAAATTTAATTTCACTCCCATCGGAGAACCATATTCCAGTCTCTTCCCAAAGTTGGTGCAGATGGGGCTCTTACAACCCGTACCTCCAAACGGACAGAACCCACAATCACCCTCATTTAGGCGNCCGCCCACAATCAAGGGCCCGTCATCGGCATGATTTGTGAAGACCGGGATTTTGACCCGGCTCTAAAAGCCATCATCGCCATAGCAAATATGGACAGAAAACCCGAGATGACGCCCAATACAACCAAAGAGACGAGAAAGAGCAGCCCCGTCCCTCAGGTCACGGAGCAAACTAAGACTGAAACAAACAAGGGAACCTCCAAAGACGCTGTCCTTTACATCCCCAAAGCACGTAGGAAAAAGCAGAGCGCTTTGAGCCCTCCCAGAAGGCTGAGATTCAACATGGCAATAATGAATAACTCAAAAATATGTATCCCAGAGCCGACATATGCGGCGCGGGGGCCAATAACTTCACCCAGGCTGAATGAGCCCGTGGTTATTAGCCGTGCGTTGCAAACCCCCATAAAGAACACTACTTCCGTCCCCTGGAATTACCGCGGAACAGTGGTGACGTACAAAGGGAAAGAGATTACCGGGGAAATAAACGAGGTGAACCCTTCAGAGAAATACCTCGACCCGGAAAAGCTACACAAAAGCAAGATGAAACGCTTCCCCCCCAAAAGGTCAGTCGATGCTGGGGAGGCCGAGGAATTCTTCAAAAGCATGGGAACCTCTGAATATGAAATAATCAAAGAGCTCAGGGGATCCCCTGCCCAAGTGTCTCTTTTATCCTTGTTGATGAATTCGAGCAAGCATCAGAAGATCCTACCCAAAACCCTCAACGAAGCGTATGTTCCGGCTAACACCACGGTTGAACAAATGGAGAGGATGGCAGAATGATTTTTTGAGGTTAACCTGATTTCGTTCAGCAAGAATGATTTACCCCCAGAAGGGGCCGCCCACAACAAAGCTCTTCACCTAACTGTCAAATGTGAGGGTTACTACGTGAAAAGAGTAATGATGGACGGCGGGTCCGGAGTTGACATTTGCCCTTTGTCAACCTTGCAAAGAATGGAGATCGGGACTGAAAGAATCAGGCCCAACAATGTGTGCGTCCGAGCATTCGATGGTGTCAAAAGGGACACGATGGGGGAGATTGATCTGATTTTGACAATCAGTCATGTAGACTTTAAAGTAACATTTCAAGTCATGGATATGGATACCTCCTACAATTATCTGTTGGG